>OW584241.1:23437524-23728707 GCA_939192795.1 Bombylius discolor | reverse complement strand
TCTTCTTTTTTTTTAGTTCTGTCAACTGTCATTATTGAAAGCTGAAATAATTGTTTTAAAATGTTTATTGTGAAGAGCTCTAGTTTAGCATCCTGTTACAGGGGTTTTTTTAAAATTATCTTTTACGCTTTTCTTTCGCTTTCTAATTTTTTTATCATATACATACCTACCATATTTTATTCAAAAACTGAGTATAATTACATATACATATTATTTAATAATTATGTACATAAGGTCAAATTATTAATGCAATTATACATATGTACATTAAAAATCTTCAAAGGGAAAGAAAGAAATATTATATGACTTTTTGTGTATATGATTAGAAATAAACACAATGGCCTATTTTACACGATTTTACAGTCTTGGATCTCTTCACTCTTCTCTACAATAAGTTCGTGTTCGAGAGAGTCGCATTCGACAATTGTCGTATCGTGTAAAATAGGCCAATGTAAAACCTGTTTTCGCTTGCATGTGTGCATTCAAGCTTCAGAACATAAGGTAAAACAAAGATTGAAAGCTTTTTCTTTTTCATAAAAAATAAAAATATGATACCTCATTCTCTACCCGCACAGGATCCGTAATAACTTTGTTTCTTTGGTGTTGATTCAACTTTAACATCTCCAATTGAAAGTACCTATTCATTTTTTAATAGAATACCGTTGGCAAAGCCTGAAGAAGGTAATAATTCAACTTCTTTTTTAAAGAAATTTATTAAATAATGCAACGGTGGCTTTTATAGATAATAATCCTTTAGTAGCAACGCAAGAATTAATGAACTGAATGAAAATAAAATTTCCTCTTGTTTATGACCTTTATGGCTACTTTAAGCTGTGTTTTATTAGAACTGAGGAAGTGAGACGTGCTTACATTAATTGAGCTCGGCCTCATTAATCTTCTTGTTGAGCCTATTTTCAAGAAGACGATAAGTGAGTTGAGCTCAACTGATGTGAGCACATTTCACTTACTCAGTTCAAATAAACCACAGCTACTTAGAAGAAAAGTTAGCAGCTAAGGATATGTCATGCTATTGGCATGATTTATGATTACCTTAGCTAATACATATATTTTATGCATCAAAAGATGTTTGATCACATTTCTTGGAAAAATGGTTACACAACATGAATGTACTTTTTATATTGTAATAGATTTTACAGAAATGCTGATATGACTTCCCCATCCATAAGACTCGACTGATTTAACTACCTAGTGTAGAAAGGCAGTATCCGATCCGGTACTGCCTCGTTACTTGCTGGATCCGATTGGGTACCGAATCTAAAGCATGAAAAATGTCGTTACTCGGTATATTTTTAGTTTAATAAATCGTTTTGAAATTACTATTTTATTTAAAGGGAAAAATAAAAAAGAAAAGAATTATCTATGATGTAAAGGTTTTTTTACGAAAATAAGAATATTTTTCAATATATTTTTGTCCGTGTTTTTCGATCTGTTTATGATTGTTCCTAGTAAACATTGGTAAATGTATCTAAGTACAACCATGTGCACAGATAAATCAACTTACTGTCATTACTTTAGTATAACACGTAACGATTAAAACTGTCAACCGTCAAATTTCAAATATTAATACATGACATATTGGTTCATGGTTGTCTAAGGCTTTTATTTTCAAATTTTCATCAATGATGTTTGCCCCAGATGGAATTCAACATATATATCTCATGTTCAACAGTTTTATAAAAATTCAAGAACCTTTAGAAGCAACTCTAGCAATTCTTCAATCTTCATTATGCATTTTCAGGCTTATCGGAAAACGATTGGAAAAATTTGAAAGAAATATGTAGAATTCTTGTTTTTTTGAAAACTTTACTAAGGAACCTAAGGAACTATCAGCACAAAAATGCAATACTATTTCTAAAGATTTAGTGATAATTTAAGAAATTAAAAAAAATTTAAATTCATGAAGAGAACTCAAGGAAAGAGAATCATTAAACGTTCTTTTAAGTAAAATGAAATTACTCATAAAAAAAACTTGTTTTTGTTATAAAAGTAATAAAAACAATTCTATTCAAAATATACCGAGTAACGAGTACCAAATACCGAGTATTTTACTTAAAAGATCCGAACGGAACCGGTAACGTAAAATGTACCGTTTTGCACACCACTAATTGGTAGCTATTCTGTGTGTAGTTAGCAGTTTCTGCTAATTTGACATTTTGCTAACTTTCATACAAAATTTTGACAGCTCTTAAAAAAATCTGCTAAGACAAAAATTGGTATTCTGCTTCAAAAAATTAACAGAAAACCCTGCTAACTTTTCTGCTAACTAGCAGGTGCTATTTTCGAGTTAGTTATTGTTTAAGTTTTCTGCTAACTTCTGTCATTTTAAGTTTTGGTACTTAAATAGTGAATTTAATAAAACGGATGATTTTTTTAACGTAATTACCAAATATACAAATAAAATGTAATAAATATGAAATAATTACTTTCATTTTCATTTTCATTTACAAATTTATTCAATTACAAAATATAAGCAACAGATAGTGTATAAACGTTGGTGGTTATAAAAACTTCTGTACACATGTTTGATCGCATATTTTTACAACGATTTAAATTACATCTGAGGTTGACTCGACCAATTGCAACTATAGTGTAAGTGTATTATTCTCTTGGTTAAATTATTTTAGATGATTCTTACTATACCGAGCTGGGAAAATATATTCCAATATTTTTAAAACGAGCACAAAAAACACTGGTTTAACTACCCAGTGTAGAAAGGCAAAAAATTTCTTTAAAGTGACATTTGTTACCAGCTTTCGAATTTCTGTTGACAGCTTCATAAAGATTTCGAAAAATATTTCTGACCAGAATACGAATTCTAAAGAATCTGCTACCATCTCATTCTGCTAACTTTCTTAGCAGAAAAATCTGCCAACTAAAGAATGTGTACAGAATAGCTCTGAATAGCTCCCATAATCTACGTATGTATCTACTCATACTATATACATATTGTAATAAAAAACTATAAAATTAAAGTTATTAATTTAAAATATTATTAATAAAAATAACAATTATTAATTAAAAACAAGAGGCGTCTAACTGAAGATAATTTTAAAATAATTAAAGTTGCCTAATATATACATATGTAGGTCAATCAATCATACTTTCTACATATATACAGAATTATTATTAGAATATTTTATGAAGAAATATTTTCTAAATTATATTTTACTATGGTTATTGTTTTTTTCAGTTAGAAAATATAGAAGTCTTGAAAAAAATAATTATGTTAATAATTTACAGTTGTAATTTTCATAAAATTTCTTTTGCATAATTTTTCAATAATTTCATCCACCATACATTTTTTTAATCTGAATAATTTTACAAACTTCCCTTCGGAAATTTCAAAATAATTATTAAATAACATATTTCTTTTATTATTCATTAACTCTCATCTCACTCATCTAAATCATCTGATAAAAGACCAGTTTTGAACTTTAAAACTTTCACCTCACTCGTAATTCTATTCGAATGTTGAAAAAGTATTCGAATGATTTCAAGAATACGTCTGACAATAACCATTTGAAACAAAGTACTCGTAAAGATACGTATACGTAAAGTTACGAGTAATTTCAAGAATCGACTCCCAAGACTTTCATTGAACACAAAAGTAACATACGTTAGAGCCTCTTTACACTACTATCGCTACGCATTTGTTTTCGCTTTTGTGTTTGTTTTTGCATCATACAAGCAGTGTAAAGGAGTGAAAATTACGATGTTGTTTTCGCAATTGTTAAAGCAAACAAGTTTTAAAATTATCGGTTTGGTTCTATTCCGTATGATTCACACAATTGTATCGCGTGTATTTTGTTGTTGTAAAAACGGACATTTGCTTAGTTGTGTTGTGTTGGGAAATTTATTTGGCTTACTGCGATGGTAAGTAAAAATTATTTTAGCAACTAATAAAAGCCCCTTTACACTACTATCACTACGCATTTGTTTTCGCTATTATACTGGATATTTCGCGCAATTGAGTTTGATTACGATATCTGACGTTTACACTATTATCGTGATACATTTGTAAAGTTCAGGCTTGCTTTCATAAAAATTAATTAACTTTATAATTTTTTTTAGTCCACTCACTTATTTTATATTTAGTTGCTAAAATAATTTTTACTTACAATCACAGTAAGCCAAATAAGTTTCCCAATACAACACAACTAAGCAAATGTCAGTTTTTACAACAACAAAATACATGCAATACAATTGTGTGAATCATACGGAATAGAACCAAACCGATAATTTTAAAACTTGTTTGCTTTAACAATTGCGAAAACAATATCGTAATTTTCACTCCTTTACACTGCTTGTATGTATGATGCAAAAACAAACACAAAAGCGAAAACAAATGCGGGGCGATAGTAGTGTAAAGGGGCTTTAAATATAAAATGAGTAAGTGGACAAAAGAGCAAATTATAAAGTTAATTAATTTTTATGAAAGCAAACCTGAACTTTACAAATGTGTCACGATAATAATGTAAACGTCAGATATCGTAATCAAACTCAATTGCGCGAAATAGTAGTGTAAAGGGCTTGACGGGACTTTCATCCAACAGATCAAGTATTAGAAAGCATCAATAGTATTTTATGTTTAATAGTGTGACGATGAAATAATACATAAATGCTTATAATTAGTAGACCGCTGCGGTTATGCCTTGAATTGAAACACAGAATTGATCAGCTGACTGTTGAGACTTGAGAATTGAGATTTAAAAGTAATCAGAACAGAACAAAATATCTCGCGTATCTCGTTGCCTTGTTAGTTGTTAGTCCCTCCTACTACCATGTTGGGCTATACAATTTTTGTTCATTTTATTTTTAGTTGTCACTTGTCATTTTCATTTTTCTTTTCGCGCCAAATAAATATTAACAATAACAATTATGTAATTGTTAACAAGCATCATCATTCATCGCGTCAGTCGCGGAATACATTTTTATAGTTTTTAATTGCATATTTTATTAGTTTATGTTCTCTTTTATCTATTTATACAGATTTTTGATTTTGAAAAAGTATTGTAAAATTTCTAAACACATAATGACGCGTAGCACTGCAATGTCTGTTGCATCACAACAAAAATTAGTTGAAAGGGCACTAAGAAGTTCGAATCCAATGGAGTCAATAAATTATCAAAAATATACATCTGATGATTTTGAAGTTACATTATATTGTAAAACTAAAAGTAATATGAATCCTAAAATATTAAAATGGGCATTCAAATTGGCTGAAACAAATGTTGGCCCATTCTATAAAGGTTGTTCAATGGGTTGGCAGCCAAAAATCAAACAATCTGATTTAAATAAAAATTGGGCTAGATATTTAGTGGCTGTTGATAAAATGAAACTACCAGTTGCATACGCAATGTTTAGGTTTGATATGGATTATGGAAGCAGTGTACTTTATTGGTGAGTTGAATTATGTATAATAATATAGCTTAAATAATTTCCAAAATTTTCTTCACATTTTCAGTTATGAAATGCAGATTGAAAAATATTCACAACGTAAAGGATTAGGTAAATTTATGATGCAAGTTCTAGAAGATTGTGCGAAGTATTGGAGCATGGAAAAGATAATTTTAACAGTGTTAAAAAATAATAATAATGGAATGGCATTTTTTACGAGGTTAGGATTTACAATTGATGATACATCTCCAGATAAATCAGAGAGAAAAGAATACGAAATTTTAAGTAAAAAATTAATGTAAGCGCACAAATTTTCAAATATATTTCTAATTTTTTAAATAAAATATTAAATATACATTCACAAATCAACCACGATAACCTAGAGCATGCGTTGTACAAGAAAAAAAAGTTCAAAACCTTTATGGATAGGCACCTACATATTTTTTCTAATATTTATTAAACTGTTCCTCCATAAATTTTGCAACTTTTATATCTTTTGGGCTCAAACCACCAACATCATGTGTTGACATTGTTATTTGAACCTTATTGTAAACATTAAACCATTCTGGATGGTGATCCATTTTTTCAGCCAAAAGTGCAGCTGCTGTCATAAAACTAAATGCTTGATTGAAATTCTTAAAAAGATATTCCTTATAAATTGCATCTCTTCCTTCAACTAATTTCCAACCAGCATTTAATAAAGGCTGTAATTGTTCGGAACGTTCTGCATCAGTTAATTTTGTGTTAGGCTTTAAAAAGAAAATGAAAAATAGATTCTGCAATTACAATCAATCTGCTAAGTAGAAAGTTTTTTTAATTTCTTCACTTTTAATAATTTTTTGATCAAGGTCTTAATGTTAAAAAAATGACTAGTAAGAATAAAAAATGTAGAAATTATTTTATCTGTATTTTAAATAAAATTACTTACCATTTTTTTGAGTTTATTACTATTATTACTTGTTTCTTCAGTTAGAGTACTAAAAAGACTAATAACTTGTAAATAATGTGTGGGGGAAACTTGAAATCTTTTATTTCTTTCATTTGGGGATGAGTGTCTGTATTTGCTTACATCTCCAGCAACTCCAACATCATCTTTTCCAGCATTTCCAAGTATTAAGTATGCTATTTGTCTCTTTTTAAAATTATAAAATGCAGATGAAGATGAAGACATAAGTTTAGTTGGTTTTTGCAAACAATTCATTTTGAATTATTAAAAAAGTACTATTTGTAATAATATACATATGTATCTACCTTTAAAACTACTTAACAATTAAAAAAATGATTATTTGTTTTGTTTATCCACCGTCAGGCGTAAACCGTGTGTTACAGTGTTAGACAGTTTCTTAAAATTTAACGAAAAGAATGAGGGATGGTACAAATTGCATTTATAAAATTTAGTTCGTAAGATTTTTCGTTGAGTTGAATTTATTATTAGTTATGTTTTACTGGACCTGATGAAGTAATTTGTCATCACTTCAGTTTTGCTCATATCACTTATCTTCTTTTTAAAAATAGCTTCATTTTCAGTGCCCATAAAACATGATAAAAAATTAAATTACATACTTGAACAAATTTCACTAATAAAAACCCAACATTAAAAAACAATAAAAGAAGAAATATAAAATATGAATTACAAATTTACGACACAACCCCAAACTTCGATTTCATATGATACTTTGACAATAGAAGCAGCTGGTAAACTGAAACTGATGAATGATGAAAGAACGTTGTTCATCAGTTCATCATTGATGAACCGAAATTTTTCATACCGACCTCTATTGTCGAATACAAAAAGTGAAAAATATCAGAATTATCAGTTCATCAGGTCCAGAAAAACACGACTATTGTTTGCATGAAATACGAACTGATGATGTGATATGTGATCACTTCAGTTTTGCTCAGATCACTTATCTTCTTCTTGAAAATAGCCTCTCTTTACGTGTTCGAAAATAAAATGTTGAAAAATTAAATTACATACTTGAACAAATTTCACTTAAAAAATTCAACATTACTAACTCCCAAACTTCAGTTCCATATGTTACTTTCTGAAACTGATGAACTGAAGAAATAATTTTTTATTGAAGAACTGATATTTTTAGTAGTGACCTCTATTGTCGAATAGAGAAAATAGCCGTGTTTTATTGGACCTGATGAACTGATAATTCTGAAATTTTCCATTTCCTCACTGAGTAAGCACGTTTTTTTAGTACTCACTTTTTCTATTCGACAATAGAGGTCGCTATGAAAAATTTCGGTTCATCAGTGATCAGTTTCAGTTTATCAGCTGTTTGGTGTCTGTCAAAGTACATATATGAAGCGTAGTCTGAGGTAAGAGTTTATTACCTGATTTTTTAATTTCTATTTGTTACGAGTATGTCTTTTCGATTTATTTTGCAGTCCTGCTGGATTTTTAATGTGAACATGGATGAATTAAGAGAATTATGTATGTGCCATAGTGCCTGCCCAGTTGTGCCAGAATTCATTACGAAGTAAGTAATTGATTCCACTTTTGATTTTAAGTAATTCAGAAAGAAATGAATTGATTCCATATATGATTACTTGTAATGCACTGAAGAATCAATAGATTTCATATATGATTACTTGTAATGCTGTAGAGAATCAATCGATCGCATATATGATTACTTCTAATGCAGTAGAGAATCAATTGATCCATGAGCACTTCATTCACAAAATATAACTACATTTTCAGAAAAACTGTGCTACGAAATGGTCAAATTTGTTGCGATCATACAGGTTAATTAACAAAAGCAACAAACGATCAGGCACATCAGGTAATTAATGTTGACTGCACCTATTGTTGTAATTGAATTATTTGTTTTTGTAGGATGTATGAGATTTAAATACTTCTACAAGATGGTTGAGCTATTAGGACAGGTCCGGCCCTACCCGGCACTTGCTCCGGGCGCTAAAACTTAGGGGCGCTGAAAATAACTGCTCACTTATTTAAATTTTGTGTAATAAAAAATAACATAAAAGTGAAGAATTTTCAAAGTTCACTAATTTAAATATATGGTTATACTTATACATATGTATATTTTATGTAATATGTATATTCATATTAGATTCTTTTAAGCATAACATTTCTAAAAAGTACCTTTTACTCGATGCACGAATATTCGATGTACATTCATTTAAAAATATTACTACATAAGTATGTATGTACATACTTGTATTTATTGTTACTATTTTGTGTGTTAAGAAGAAATAACGTCAAAACAGAATGCGAATGTATATGTATATATGCATCAGCTTCAATTTCAATTCATGGAGCAGAAAAGCTTTTTGCTCCAACGCTATCAAAATTTTATACGGTAAAATTTGTATCGTTCCTTATCGCAAATACATTTTCTTTAAATTTTATGATGAAACTTGCGTTGAAATGGTGCAAGTAAAAAATTTGCGCCATGTCTAATTTTTGATTATGAAAAAATTATAACGAATTTCTTCGCATACTCACAAAACATTATTATTATTATTTTATTTTATATTCTTTATTTCTTTTTAAAATACAATCACATATTTTTTCAAATGAAACAAAGTAAATAAATTTTTTAGTTTTTAAATAATTAAAAAGTCAAAATCAAAGGATAATTTTTAAATAGTCGATTAATATTATGAAAATATATATTTCAAATAGCTTTGAAATATGTTTTCATTTGAAAAAATATGTTGAACGAGGATAAGGCCTATAGGGGATACCTCTTTAAAAAAAACGCGTTTTTAATGTTCTACCTACTGGGTAGCGTGGAAATGAACATGCATTTATACATGTACGTACATATTTAAAAAAATCTCATAACAAAGGGCGGCAAAAATTATAAGTGCACCGGGCGACAAAATCATTAGATCCGGCCCTGTATTAGGAAATAGAGTTGTACCAAAGATCGTAATAACTATTGTTGATGAAAAAGAGAGTGCCAATGTAATTGCAAGTCTGCTTTATTGGAACTGATTTATTTTTACATTAATGATTTCTTTTATACATTCTAAAATATATTGATTTAAAGGTAAATTGTAAAATCAGCAATAATACAATAATCGGTTAAAGGTATATTAAACAATTAATAATATTATTAATCTAGAATCTTCACATAAATCAGAAATACAGGGTGATTCAGTTTAGTCGTCCGACCCTTAACTATGGATAGGTCTCGGCGAGACGATCAAAAAATCGTATGGTTGGGTGGGTGGGGCGTTCAATTTCAACCGTTACGGTGTTAGAGGGGGGAAAGATTTTTGGTACCTTTTTCCTGTTTTACTCTATAACATTTTACAAGGGCACGCTAGGGTCACCCTCCATTTTGCAAAATTGTAGAGGACCCCTGTTTTTTTCCAACTACATCTTACATGCCTCTGAACTTCTTACCATTTAAAAGTTATAAGGCTTCAAATTCAAAATATTGTCATTTTTTACACATTTTTTGAATTTAAGCCTATTTTTCTCGATATTGACCCTCATTTTTTATTGCAGAAAATGAAAGTCCAATTGATTTTGTATCGATTTGTTTTATCAATTTTTTTTCGAAAAATTCATAGTTTTCGAGATCTTTGCACTTGAAAAAATTAAAAAAGACAAATATTTGAAATTCATGGTTAAAATGTGCTTTTTTTACAGTGTAATTTGAAAATATGTGCTAGAAATGCTAATTTTTAGTTTTTTTCAAGTGGAAATATCTCGAAAATTATGCATTTTTCGATGTCTGTATGATTATATGCAATGATTTTTGGCAATTGTAGAGTATTGTTTTTTTTGTTGAAGATAAAATGAAATTGTTCGGTGAGGTTTGTACTTGGAATAAATGAAGCTGATAAAGATCCCGAATAAATATTATGTGATTGTATTGTCATAGTAGGTTCTTTGATAATGCAGTTGTTTCTAATTGATAGGATGCCATCACCTTCTAAAGTTTTGGAAATAATGATGCTACCACATACATACTATAGGTAAAATAATAAAAGTTGAGGTGTTTTCGCGTATGGTTTACATGGCGTGTAAGTATCTTTTTTTCTGCGCATGTTTTTCTAGTATAATACGGAACCTCAACTTTTATTATTTTACCTATAAATCAATTGTATGTTTTTCCTTGAGTACGAATAGCCACGTGTTTGGCGTATGTAATTGTGCCCAAAATTGAGTTGGTGAATCTATTTTAATCGTGCAGGATGATGACAATTACTACATTTATACTTTCTCTTAAACCGGTATAACTCATACCGATTTAAGTTATGTTGGTTTATATTTGTAGTATAAACGTTTCCTTAAATCGGTATAAGTCTTTAAATCGCTTTAACATAAAACGATTATTAAACCGGTTTAAGCAACCTTATATCGATATGAAAATAGGTATAAACACTTTATGACGGTTCGTGTGGTTTTAAAATTTATTAAATAGAAATTTAGTTAGTTTAATACTTCAAAACAGATATTATTTTAAAAATTAAGGAATATTGAATGTTAATATTTGACTTAAGTGTTCAAAATAATTATTTTTCTTTTGTTTGTAGTACTGTACGTTAAATCGCTTTATATGAAATTTTGTTTATATCGCTTTATCTTGTAAGTATAAACACCAACGTAGTCGGTATAAAATAAACTGGTTTTCTATAACGCTTTAACTTATATCGCTTTAAAAAGTAAGTATAAACGTAATAAATGTCTTTTGATGAGTAAGAAGATCTAATTCACATCGGTCAAAAAGCATCAATTTATACAATCCAGAACAAGCAAACATACATAAATATTTTGCTTCGAAAAATTTTTAAATATAGCTTTTGAAACATTCGAACTCAATTTAAATTTTTTCCGTTTTTATTTGAATTTTCAGCTGTTTTGTGTATTTTCGAAGTAGACTGTAAGAATAACATAAATGTTCAAAAAGAATAATACAAATTATAAATTCATATCGATTATTTAAAGATAGAGAAAGACAGAAGATCAACATGAATTATAATTGTATGAATGTTTTTTTTGTAATGATGAATTATTTTTGTTTACTTTTTTTATTATTAAATAACTTTTATCAACTTACTAATCCTTTACTAAATAACTTTGGGACTAAGCGCGACGCATAGACTACTAGATATTTAATTAAAACATTAAAAAGCATAAACTACTAGATATTTTAAATGAAATATGATTTAGGTTTTTTGATTTAAAATGAGTGAATGGAATAAATGAGCTTTTAAAGATAAAGTAAAAAAAATTTCACGTTTTTTTGGGTGGGGGCGGTTGGGTGAAAACTATACCCTCCTTGGGATTGTCCAATTTGGGCCGTGTGTGATATCAAATTGAAACTCTTGCTGAGTGCTATTAAATGGCATATTTAATATCTCATGCATTTTAAAATTCATCAATTAAAAATTTGTAAATTATTTATAGTTATGACTAAAAAGTAGAAAATAAAATATATTAAAAAACCTTTTAAAATAAATAACTTTTTTATTTTATAAATAAAATGCACTAAAACTTAAAAAATAATTTTTCTTTCTCAGTGATATAATAAAAGTTTGGACATGAGTTGCAATTAGACAATTGTGATTATAATTATGGATGATATAAGATCTTAACTTATTTAAGTCTAAAATGTGTCTTAAATCTTATTTTCTAATAAGTCCTTATTTATATTTTTTCTTTCAGTAAATTTTATATGTGTGTGAAATGGGATCAAACATTAAATTTGTATTTCATGGCTTTTGTTGCATTCTATCGGTAATGTTAGTTTTACCAAAAAATATATAGACAGAAAGAATTCTTATGTAGTATAAAAGTGTCTCATACAAAAATTTTTGTTCTGGGGTTCCAACATTGGAACCCCATTAGTGAAATAGCTTTGAATGTACATCAGCATATTTCAGTTTTCTTAAAAAAGCTTTTACTTCTGCATAGAAATACATATGTACATGCGAATACGACAATTACCTTGTTTATGCACAAAAATTAAAACGTATTAACGATAAAACGTTTTGAACATAGTTTTGAGATAATACATTTTAATTGGTGTTTATGCGTACTACAACATTTCATTCTCACTTAAAACGTTTTGAGTAATAAACTAATACTACTCTAAAAGTTCATATTGATGTTTAGTATGTTACCAACACCATTTTAAAAGGTAAAATATGACAATTCACTTAAAACGAAGAAAGTGTACATGCACATTTTAAAAACGCATTGAAATTTTAAATTCGGATTTTATAGTGTATTCACTCAAAACGAAATAAAGTTTCAATGCGTTTTAAAATTTGGTTTATGCATCCGTATTTAGTCAAAACGGCATGAGTTAATGCGAATTAAAGCTTCGCATAAACAAGGTAATTGACGGTGTCGGTGTGACTCATTTTATTCACATATGTTTCACCATTTTTTTTATATTCTATTTAACACACAAGAGTAAATTTATTTTTTTATTTTTCATTCATCTTGATCATGTTAAAAACAAAACTTAAATTCCAAAGCGCTTTAAAGCATATTTAAAAAAGCTTTCACTTCCTTCTCTTACCGTATTGTTCTATAGTCTAATTTAATAATTACAATTTTTAGTCGATACTACATAAGACTTCTTTCTGTCTATATATTTTTTGGTTTTACTAAAATCTAACAAGTAATTTCTCCTTTTCTTAGAAAACGGACAAAAAGGTTAAGGGCTAACAGTATGTAAAAATATTACTACTCCGTTACATAAACTGCAATTTATGCTTTATGATTTAATTTATAGTTTCCTTATTTCTTGGAGAAAGGATTAAAGGATAAGAACCGTTAAGGGTGAGGATATGTCATGCTATTGGCATGATTTATGATTACCTTAGCTAATACATATATTTTATGCATCAAAAGATGTTTGATCACATTTCTTGGAAAAATGGTTACACAACATGAATGTACTTTTTATATTGTAATAGATTTTACAGAAATGCTGATATGACTTCCCCATCCATAAGACTCGACTCCTGGCGAGTACTGTGATCGGGGATTCGTATGTTTATGTTATTTTTTGGTTCTCTTATTTTTAAATACAAATAAAGTGTAATTAAAATAATACTAACAATTATTAATGTATCAGTGGTTATACTTATATAATGTGATTTTATATTTTGACTTTTTGTTTCTTTTATTTCTTTGATGTTTTCAATATTTTGTACATGGATTTTTTCTATTGTATAATTATTCAACACTTTATATTGAATGTTTTTTATTGTATTAGGTAATATGTATTATATGCTCCATGTATGTTGAGATTTTATTTTCAAATTCTACATTTTGAATATTTATTTCGCAATTTTCCAATCTAATAATGGGAGCTATTCTGTGTGTAGTTAGCAGTTTCTGCTAATTTCTGTAATTAACAAATATACAAATAAAATGTAATAAATATGCTAAAATAATTTTTACTTACAATCACAGTAAGCCAAATAAGTTTCCCAATACAACACAACTAAGCAAATGTCAGTTTTTACAACAACAAAATACATGCAATACAATTGTGTGAATCATACGGAATAGAACCAAACCGATAATTTTAAAACTTGTTTGCTTTAACAATTGCGAAAACAATATCGTAATTTTCACTCCTTTACACTGCTTGTATGTATGATGCAAAAACAAACACAAAAGCGAAAACAAATGCGGGGCGATAGTAGTGTAAAGGGGCTTTAAATATAAAATGAGTAAGTGGACAAAAGAGCAAATTATAAAGTTAATTAATTTTTATGAAAGCAAACCTGAACTTTACAAATGTGTCACGATAATAATGTAAACGTCAGATATCGTAATCAAACTCAATTGCGCGAAATAGTAGTGTAAAGGGCTTGACGGGACTTTCATCCAACAGATCAAGTATTAGAAAGCATCAATAGTATTTTATGTTTAATAGTGTGACGATGAAATAATACATAAATGCTTATAATTAGTAGACCGCTGCGGTTATGCCTTGAATTGAAACACAGAATTGATCAGCTGACTGTTGAGACTTGAGAATTGAGATTTAAAAGTAATCAGAACAGAACAAAATATCTCGCGTATCTCGTTGCCTTGTTAGTTGTTAGTCCCTCCTACTACCATGTTGGGCTATACAATTTTTGTTCATTTTATTTTTAGTTGTCACTTGTCATTTTCATTTTTCTTTTCGCGCCAAATAAATATTAACAATAACAATTATGTAATTGTTAACAAGCATCATCATTCATCGCGTCAGTCGCGGAATACATTTTTATAGTTTTTAATTGCATATTTTATTAGTTTATGTTCTCTTTTATCTATTTATACAGATTTTTGATTTTGAAAAAGTATTGTAAAATTTCTAAACACATAATGACGCGTAGCACTGCAATGTCTGTTGCATCACAACAAAAATTAGTTGAAAGGGCACTAAGAAGTTCGAATCCAATGGAGTCAATAAATTATCAAAAATATACATCTGATGATTTTGAAGTTACATTATATTGTAAAACTAAAAGTAATATGAATCCTAAAATATTAAAATGGGCATTCAAATTGGCTGAAACAAATGTTGGCCCATTCTATAAAGGTTGTTCAATGGGTTGGCAGCCAAAAATCAAACAATCTGATTTAAATAAAAATTGGGCTAGATATTTAGTGGCTGTTGATAAAATGAAACTACCAGTTGCATACGCAATGTTTAGGTTTGATATGGATTATGGAAGCAGTGTACTTTATTGGTGAGTTGAATTATGTATAATAATATAGCTTAAATAATTTCCAAAATTTTCTTCACATTTTCAGTTATGAAATGCAGATTGAAAAATATTCACAACGTAAAGGATTAGGTAAATTTATGATGCAAGTTCTAGAAGATTGTGCGAAGTATTGGAGCATGGAAAAGATAATTTTAACAGTGTTAAAAAATAATAATAATGGAATGGCATTTTTTACGAGGTTAGGATTTACAATTGATGATACATCTCCAGATAAATCAGAGAGAAAAGAATACGAAATTTTAAGTAAAAAATTAATGTAAGCGCACAAATTTTCAAATATATTTCTAATTTTTTAAATAAAATATTAAATATACATTCACAAATCAACCACGATAACCTAGAGCATGCGTTGTACAAGAAAAAAAAGTTCAAAACCTTTATGGATAGGCACCTACATATTTTTTCTAATATTTATTAAACTGTTCCTCCATAAATTTTGCAACTTTTATATCTTTTGGGCTCAAACCACCAACATCATGTGTTGACATTGTTATTTGAACCTTATTGTAAACATTAAACCATTCTGGATGGTGATCCATTTTTTCAGCCAAAAGTGCAGCTGCTGTCATAAAACTAAATGCTTGATTGAAATTCTTAAAAAGATATTCCTTATAAATTGCATCTCTTCCTTCAACTAATTTCCAACCAGCATTTAATAAAGGCTGTAATTGTTCGGAACGTTCTGCATCAGTTAATTTTGTGTTAGGCTTTAAAAAGAAAATGAAAAATAGATTCTGCAATTACAATCAATCTGCTAAGTAGAAAGTTTTTTTAATTTCTTCACTTTTAATAATTTTTTGATCAAGGTCTTAATGTTAAAAAAATGACTAGTAAGAATAAAAAATGTAGAAATTATTTTATCTGTATTTTAAATAAAATTACTTACCATTTTTTTGAGTTTATTACTATTATTACTTGTTTCTTCAGTTAGAGTACTAAAAAGACTAATAACTTGTAAATAATGTGTGGGGGAAACTTGAAATCTTTTATTTCTTTCATTTGGGGATGAGTGTCTGTATTTGCTTACATCTCCAGCAACTCCAACATCATCTTTTCCAGCATTTCCAAGTATTAAGTATGCTATTTGTCTCTTTTTAAAATTATAAAATGCAGATGAAGATGAAGACATAAGTTTAGTTGGTTTTTGCAAACAATTCATTTTGAATTATTAAAAAAGTACTATTTGTAATAATATACATATGTATCTACCTTTAAAACTACTTAACAATTAAAAAAATGATTATTTGTTTTGTTTATCCACCGTCAGGCGTAAACCGTGTGTTACAGTGTTAGACAGTTTCTTAAAATTTAACGAAAAGAATGAGGGATGGTACAAATTGCATTTATAAAATTTAGTTCGTAAGATTTTTCGTTGAGTTGAATTTATTATTAGTTATGTTTTACTGGACCTGATGAAGTAATTTGTCATCACTTCAGTTTTGCTCATATCACTTATCTTCTTTTTAAAAATAGCTTCATTTTCAGTGCCCATAAAACATGATAAAAAATTAAATTACATACTTGAACAAATTTCACTAATAAAAACCCAACATTAAAAAACAATAAAAGAAGAAATATAAAATATGAATTACAAATTTACGACACAACCCCAAACTTCGATTTCATATGATACTTTGACAATAGAAGCAGCTGGTAAACTGAAACTGATGAATGATGAAAGAACGTTGTTCATCAGTTCATCATTGATGAACCGAAATTTTTCATACCGACCTCTATTGTCGAATACAAAAAGTGAAAAATATCAGAATTATCAGTTCATCAGGTCCAGAAAAACACGACTATTGTTTGCATGAAATACGAACTGATGATGTGATATGTGATCACTTCAGTTTTGCTCAGATCACTTATCTTCTTCTTGAAAATAGCCTCTCTTTACGTGTTCGAAAATAAAATGTTGAAAAATTAAATTACATACTTGAACAAATTTCACTTAAAAAATTCAACATTACTAACTCCCAAACTTCAGTTCCATATGTTACTTTCTGAAACTGATGAACTGAAGAAATAATTTTTTATTGAAGAACTGATATTTTTAGTAGTGACCTCTATTGTCGAATAGAGAAAATAGCCGTGTTTTATTGGACCTGATGAACTGATAATTCTGAAATTTTCCATTTCCTCACTGAGTAAGCACGTTTTTTTAGTACTCACTTTTTCTATTCGACAATAGAGGTCGCTATGAAAAATTTCGGTTCATCAGTGATCAGTTTCAGTTTATCAGCTGTTTGGTGTCTGTCAAAGTACATATATGAAGCGTAGTCTGAGGTAAGAGTTTATTACCTGATTTTTTAATTTCTATTTGTTACGAGTATGTCTTTTCGATTTATTTTGCAGTCCTGCTGGATTTTTAATGTGAACATGGATGAATTAAGAGAATTATGTATGTGCCATAGTGCCTGCCCAGTTGTGCCAGAATTCATTACGAAGTAAGTAATTGATTCCACTTTTGATTTTAAGTAATTCAGAAAGAAATGAATTGATTCCATATATGATTACTTGTAATGCACTGAAGAATCAATAGATTTCATATATGATTACTTGTAATGCTGTAGAGAATCAATCGATCGCATATATGATTACTTCTAATGCAGTAGAGAATCAATTGATCCATGAGCACTTCATTCACAAAATATAACTACATTTTCAGAAAAACTGTGCTACGAAATGGTCAAATTTGTTGCGATCATACAGGTTAATTAACAAAAGCAACAAACGATCAGGCACATCAGGTAATTAATGTTGACTGCACCTATTGTTGTAATTGAATTATTTGTTTTTGTAGGATGTATGAGATTTAAATACTTCTACAAGATGGTTGAGCTATTAGGACAGGTCCGGCCCTACCCGGCACTTGCTCCGGGCGCTAAAACTTAGGGGCGCTGAAAATAACTGCTCACTTATTTAAATTTTGTGTAATAAAAAATAACATAAAAGTGAAGAATTTTCAAAGTTCACTAATTTAAATATATGGTTATACTTATACATATGTATATTTTATGTAATATGTATATTCATATTAGATTCTTTTAAGCATAACATTTCTAAAAAGTACCTTTTACTCGATGCACGAATATTCGATGTACATTCATTTAAAAATATTACTACATAAGTATGTATGTACATACTTGTATTTATTGTTACTATTTTGTGTGTTAAGAAGAAATAACGTCAAAACAGAATGCGAATGTATATGTATATATGCATCAGCTTCAATTTCAATTCATGGAGCAGAAAAGCTTTTTGCTCCAACGCTATCAAAATTTTATACGGTAAAATTTGTATCGTTCCTTATCGCAAATACATTTTCTTTAAATTTTATGATGAAACTTGCGTTGAAATGGTGCAAGTAAAAAATTTGCGCCATGTCTAATTTTTGATTATGAAAAAATTATAACGAATTTCTTCGCATACTCACAAAACATTATTATTATTATTTTATTTTATATTCTTTATTTCTTTTTAAAATACAATCACATATTTTTTCAAATGAAACAAAGTAAATAAATTTTTTAGTTTTTAAATAATTAAAAAGTCAAAATCAAAGGATAATTTTTAAATAGTCGATTAATATTATGAAAATATATATTTCAAATAGCTTTGAAATATGTTTTCATTTGAAAAAATATGTTGAACGAGGATAAGGCCTATAGGGGATACCTCTTTAAAAAAAACGCGTTTTTAATGTTCTACCTACTGGGTAGCGTGGAAATGAACATGCATTTATACATGTACGTACATATTTAAAAAAATCTCATAACAAAGGGCGGCAAAAATTATAAGTGCACCGGGCGACAAAATCATTAGATCCGGCCCTGTATTAGGAAATAGAGTTGTACCAAAGATCGTAATAACTATTGTTGATGAAAAAGAGAGTGCCAATGTAATTGCAAGTCTGCTTTATTGGAACTGATTTATTTTTACATTAATGATTTCTTTTATACATTCTAAAATATATTGATTTAAAGGTAAATTGTAAAATCAGCAATAATACAATAATCGGTTAAAGGTATATTAAACAATTAATAATATTATTAATCTAGAATCTTCACATAAATCAGAAATACAGGGTGATTCAGTTTAGTCGTCCGACCCTTAACTATGGATAGGTCTCGGCGAGACGATCAAAAAATCGTATGGTTGGGTGGGTGGGGCGTTCAATTTCAACCGTTACGGTGTTAGAGGGGGGAAAGATTTTTGGTACCTTTTTCCTGTTTTACTCTATAACATTTTACAAGGGCACGCTAGGGTCACCCTCCATTTTGCAAAATTGTAGAGGACCCCTGTTTTTTTCCAACTACATCTTACATGCCTCTGAACTTCTTACCGTTTAAAAGTTATAAGGCTTCAAATTCAAAATATTGTCATTTTTTACACATTTTTTTATTGATTTAAAGGTAAATTGTAAAATCAGCAATAATACAATAATCGGTTAAAGGTATATTAAACAATTAATAATATTATTAATCTAGAATCTTCACATAAATCAAAAATACAGGGTGATTCAGTTTAGTCGTCCGACCCTTAACCATTGTGTTTAAAGTTATATAGTGATGACAAAAATTCGATCATCTTTGTTCAATAGGTGTCTCCACCATTTACTTTTGTACTTTTTAATATAAATTTTAAATTTAGTTTTTTAACTTTGAATTTCTGTTCTTTTTTTTTCTGAGAAATAAATGAGAACTTTTGAGAGTAAGAAAAAAACTATATTATTCATCATATCCATATGTTCATGATTCATGAATGACTTTTTTTTACGTTGTTTTGGTTTCTCATTCATATTTTGCTAGGAATGATTTTTCAGCATAAATGTTTATTACATACATATGTATGACGTATGTACATAGGTAGGTAGGTATATGTACAACTAATGAATTAATAGAATTATAATTGCCATAATACCTATACATATACATGTGTATGCTATAACGAAGTGAAGTGAATGTATGTTATTTTTACTATTTTGATATTTTTTTAATGTCTTTTTATTGGTTGGATATCTATATGTACATAATTATATATATGTATATACTAGAAAGGGTATAATACATATGTACATATGGATGTGAACTTTATATGAAATGTATGAAAAACTTATTTTTAATTTTGAATAATTTCCCATGCATGTACGTAGGTATAAATTTTTTTTTTAAATTTATAAAATTTGAGCCTTAATTAAAATATGATCCCTATAAGATAGGACCTTGAAACTTCACCAATTCCTTCATTGGAGGGTCCTACGTACACATCCCAATTTTCAAAGTCCTAGCTTAAAATCGGTAAAACAAAATATCTTTTTTCTTGCAAAAACACAAAATTGGCCGTTCGTGTACAAATATATACCGTACATTTTAAATGGAAACTTACAAATTTTTTTTCTTTTTCAAAAAGGTGTATTTCATCATCCCGTGAACCAAAAACCGTAATTTTTTGACCCAAATATTTGTTGAAGTGTCCTCTTTGATCAGCCCGTGCGAATTTTGTGTACTACTTTTACTTTTTGAGATAAAGTGGAAAACAAGATAAAGAGACGAAAAATTTCCATACATTTTCGAGACCAAACATAAATTTGACTTAAATTTCAACTTCAAAGATCTGTATCTCAGCATCCCGTGGACCAAAAACTAATATGTCTATACGTAAGGATTTATCAAAGTATTCTCTTTGTACCTTTAACAGTATTGTTGTACTGAGCAAAAAATGTTGCATTTTGTTACATTAAAATAAATTTGCGTGGTTTTATGTTTGATACCCTGTAACTCGCGTTCTATTGCAGGAATCTTTTTGGTGTCAAAAGAAGTTCTGTAGAAAATACTGTGCAAAAATTTTAAATCAATCAAATCACAAGGTTCATTCATACATATTTAAGTTTTAAAACGGATTTTTGACGAAAATGTCATAACATAGAAAGGAGTGTTAAAGAAGTATGTTCTTATAGGAAAAGAAAATTAAAACTTGACCAAGATACTCTATGGAGGCTTCACTACAAAACACATTTCAAATGATAAAAATATGTTTCTCATGATCAAAGAACGAAATGGACAGAAAAATTAGTATTTTAAAAATGCATGAAAACTGACTTTTATTCTTCACCTTTTGCTTCTTTGCTTGGTCAATATTCAATAATCTGAAGTAGATGTTCTTCTATCTACTCTGCTTTTTATATACATAAATTGATGGATTATTATGAATAAAATGTGTTTATTTTTTCAGATACTTTCTTTAATGACTTTTTCTTGATTAAATACATGAAATAAAAAATGTCAATTTTTCAAATGCAAATTAATTTTATGTTTTTGTATATGAATATTTATGTATGTACATATATTCAGTATTCTACTGAGTAGAACAATTTACATACATACTTAAATAATTCTTAAACAACGGTTAACATTTTTTTTAACACATTGATAATAAATTTTTAAGTTGTCATAATGACTCATAGTTTTTTTAATATCTTTTTTTGACCAAATAATAATAAGAAGTTGTAACAAAATAACGGAAAATTAAATAAATTTTGTATTTGTGAAAGGGTGTAGTATCACAGAACTTCCGGGTGAACCCCAGCCGGTCTTATCCAGCTGCTTCAGTCCTGGAATGGGTTCTTGGGGTCACCCTTTTTTCGGAAGTTTTCCGCTGGTTACATAAATCAGACCGGCCAGATAACAAACATCAATCAAGTAAGGGAAATCACAAGATACAGGAGAGAAAAAAAAGAAATACATCGTCTTGAGGTTACCTCCTGGGCAAAACGAGCTGCAGTGAAAGAAAAAAAAAGAAAATTACTCAACCGAAAGTTCAGCGACCTTCATCTGCCATCGCTGACATCCACACTCCACACTCACCTCAATTTTATTCTGTTAAAAAGAAAAATATGCTTTCATTTTCCATTTGTTCCATTTTTAATTCTCTTTATTGTTATTATTATATTTATTTTATCTTAACTATTTTTATAAATGCCAGAATATCCTAACATACATGAATGAACATTTTGTTATAAACCTTCTCAAACAAAAAAAAACTACCTGAATTTTAAATTGATGTCTTTGCGCTTATCAAGTAAGAATTTACTCTACATACAATGTAATGGTTTAGTTTCCTTTTTTTTTCTTCTTATTATATAATTTCTATTAATACTAACAAAATAAAGGTCTTAAGAATCTACTTATCTATGCCGATGCAGTAGGACGTCCACGTGCTCGCAGGCCTGCAGGTCCATAACACCAACAGGATTCCATTATCGGTGCATCGTCCGCTGTGGCTTTCATTTTGTTGCTCAATCACTCTCTTTTTTTTTCTGTTTAATTAAATTTCACTTTAAAAATAAAATGGTTTTCCTTTCCTTTTTTTTTTTTTTTTATCATTTTATATTTTTTCTTTTATTTTAGAAATTTAAATTCTTATTGGTTATTTAAATTTATTCATTTTATTTTTTTTTTTTGTTTTATTTTGCTTTTGTTTATTTTAAATTATTTTCTTAATTTAAAATTATAATTAAATAGAAAAATGTTTTTGTTATCAGTTATCTTATTAATGTACAATTTTATATTTTTGTGGCTGTTTTTTTTTTTGTTGTTGTTTTGTGTGTGTGTGTATTTGTTTCTTTTATTAAAATATTAAAATGAAAATAAAAACGATGATAAATTAAAAATATTACAATTTTTAAATTTCAATTATAAAAATTTATCTTCTGTTTTTTTTTTCTTTTTTTTTTTCGTTCATGACATTATTTTGTTTATGTTTTGTATTTTTGTTTTCTTTGTTTTTTTTTTTTTTTTTTTTAAACCTACAGTCACAAAATATGTAGTTTTGTTTTTTTCCTATTTAAATGAAATAAATAATAAACATTTTCTTACACCTTCATACATATTTATTCTCATTATTTATTTGTATATTTTTTATTTATTTTTTTTTTTTTTAATAATAAATTGGACGATTTCAAAAATTCTTAACTGTTTTTCATGTAAAAAAAAAGTTATTATTATTATTATTATTATTATTTATTAATTATTATTATAGGTATAATATTTAATTATTCATTAATTATTTACGTTTTACTTTTATTTGAAGATACACTTGATTAATTTAAGTCATTTGATAGTTTGTTTTTCTTTTTTGTTTTTTTTTTTGATTTTAGTTCACTTTATTTTTTTTTCCACTATTATTTATTTAAACTCCTTAATTTTTATTTATAATTGATTCTTTAATTAATTTATTTATATTACTCTTATTCAAAGGTAATTTTTTTCTCTTTACTTTTATTTCAAATATTTTTTTTTCCAAATTTTCTTTTCTTTCAATTATAAGTAAAATTAAAATTTACATACATATATAATTTTATATACTATTTGATTTTATAATTAAGTATTTTTCATAGCTACTCTTTTGTTTTCAATTATTATTGGTTCAATTTTTTTCACATTTAAAAATTTTACATAATTGCATCTTATTGATTATTTAATTTATATTTATAGCTTTTTAACCCCTTTTTTTTTTTTTTCTTTTTTCTCTCTTTCTTTTTATTTAAGTTAATTTTATTTTTAATAACAAAAAAAATTTTATCTTTGCAAACATGAAAAGATTAACTTTAAATTATAAAGGAAAGAAGATAAATGCATGTTCTTAAACAATTTACAACAAAAAAAAACGATATATATATATATATATATATAATGGATTTTATATTTTTTTTTCTTTTTTTTTATTTTATTTTTTTTTTTTTTGGTTCCCTCTTTTGGTTTTTCTTCTTTTTCTTTTTTTTTATTTAGCACTCTTAAGATATAAATTTAAAAAAAACGTCAAAATACACAAACTGAATTTTTTTTTTATTCTTAAAATTCCGACGGTTTTTCACTAATTGCCAGCTTATAGGTTACCATTTTCAATTGAATTAATGCGTTCACGTGAATTTAATTAACATCACAAAAAAAAATTATTATTATTATGGAAAAGTTTTCTTCTTTTTTTTTTTTTCATTTTGTAAAAAGAAAATCTTTTTTTTTTCCTTGGTTTATGATGTACTTTATTAATTTAGTGTCATAAAACTATTTTTGTATTGTAACGCGTTTGAGACAACCAATTCCTAATAAGTTGTTTCAATTTTTTTTCTCCCTTTTTTTTTCTTTTATGATTTTAACACAGGTTTCACTTTAAATGGAATTCTAATCATTTATGCAAAATGGTAGCAGCATTTATAGATTTTGTTTTTTTCTTTCTTTTTTTTTCAAATTAAATTATTTCAAGTAAAAATCATTTGCACATTAATTAAAAAACACATTTCACACAATTTAAATTTTTTTAAGTTTTTTCTTTTTGCAAGTTAAAATACCAACCATTACACAAGTCACTAAATTAAATACCCATACGAGTGGTACGGATAAAACCCCAAATTTAATGAAGAAACATTTGCTTATTACAAAATAATTATGAGTATTAATTTTTTTTTTGTAAGAAAAAAAAACAAAACACTAAAAAAACTGAAAGCAATAAAAATTTAAATTTACACGTATTGAGGCTTATTGCTTTTCATGTAAATTTTAAGTTTTTAAAAAAAATTTTTTTTCAAAACACGAAACGCGCTATTCAATACAAAACCTGTACCAGTTCGGGTTAGACTGAAAATCAAAAAAGAAAGTTTAAAATTATTCCTCCCTTATATATACCTCATACTTAGCATATTACTCGTCTCTTAGTTATTTATAATGAGGTAATTAAAGAGACATTTAAGAGATCAATATTCAGCAATAGGCATGACGGTATATGAACTATCATAGAATATTCTGGTATATTCCATATATTATTTGAGGAGTAATATATAGCGAGTAGGTAATATCAGCATATTGGGTACCTGATACAGTGTGTGTGAGTTAAATTTTATAAGTTATTACGCCATTTACATGAGTAAATAGGTCGTAATAAAATATATGGGTCAATATATATATAGGAAATTTTTCATGGGTTAATTAATATAGGTATTAAGTACTATATGGGATTTGATGTATTTGCCGTCGGCAAATACTATTGCATGCATTTTAGGTATTAAGAGATTTTTTTTTAAAAAAAATTGAATTTTACAAATGGTAAGTTGAACATAAGAGAATTTTGATGAAAAAGAAGAAGAAATAATATATAAATTATAATATAAAGAAAATCACGCCATTTACAGAACAATGTGATGGATTATAAAATTTGTTGCGCGTGTGCAACGGATATCAAATTACAATTCATTTATTGAAATTTTAAGTTGCAATTCCAATGAATTGCAGACTTTATCTTTCCAATATGAACTGAATTTAAATATTTTAATGTACAGCCAACTGAATTTGTACAGTGGCGTACAAAAAAAAAATGACCATAAAAAAAAAATTAATGTAGCTGTCGCAACAACACAAACTTTTCCACTGACCTGTCGAGGTGGAAAAGGTTGGAAAACGGCAGCAGGCAAATGAAAACCGGACAAACGTGGGGCTCGTCCACGCCCTGAGAAAGAGTCTCATGTCAGAACAGGTAGGCAAGCCGGGCTGGACCAAAAAAAACATTTAGGAGGCAAAAAAAAACTATGGAGTAGATTAACACACTATAATCAATATCCAACGAAATTCCTACTGGGACAATTTCATATACCAGCATGCACAGGTCAAGTTTGACCATGAGAAATTCACAGAGGGTACAATCATAAACGGTTTGAGAAAAAAAGTAAAAAAAATCATAACTAAAGAATCAGTTGGGTTCGCGAACCAGTCCACAGCACCTTCTTCTGGGAGGGTAAAGCGAACCACTGAGATTAAGCGGGTTAACGATAAGAAAAGAGAAAAAGAAATCATTAAGCAAAAAAAACTGACCGATGATTGCATATGACTGAAGTGAGCAAGGCAGAAATAATTAGCAAAAAAAAGGAACAATGGATTTATAGCCAAATAATGATGAAATAATTGAAGTGGTGTTTTAGGATTTTAAGTCTTCCGCATGAAAGGTACCTACATATTTACCCTGCAGGTCCTCCACTTCATACATGCTTCCTCCAATGCATCTTTTAATTCGGCATTTTAAAAACTTTTTAGCTAATTTCGAATTAAATCCTTTCGCGAAATCGCTTTGAGTGAAATTTCGTCTATAAACTTCTTGACCTGGACGAAATTTCACTTCTGTGGCCCGGAGGTTGTAAGACCTTTCTGCTCGTTCGTGAGCCTTCTTCAGGTTCGCCGAGACTTGGTCACGAATCTGCTGAAGTTTGACGACTTCAGGCAGATCGACGACCTCTCCATCCATCACGCAGTCCAATTCTCTCAGGACTCGATATGCCGAGGCATGCCTTACCATCGGGAAACCAAATACCGTCTGGTAAGGTGTGCGCTCAATGGCACTATGAAATCGAGTTCTAAGAGAACTAGCCACGCGATGAATGGCCTTGTCCCAGTTCGCCTGGTCTACCTGAACATAAGACCTTACAGCCTCCAAAATGACCCGATTAACGCGTTCAGATGCATTCGATTGGGGCGAGTACAAAGCAGTGCGAATATGTTTAATACCATAGGATGACAAAAATGTTTGAAATTCTTTTGAAACGAATTGTTTTCCATTATCACTGTGAAGAAATTCGCATACGCCAAAAATTGAGAAGACTTCGTGTTCTATGAACTGAATAATTGCAAGGGCGTTGGCTTTACGAATAGGTTTAAGGAACACGAATTTAGAAAAGTGATCAAGAATGATCAAAATTTGCGAATTTCCTGCCTTAGTCCTAGGATATGGACCAAGTAAATCAATATAAAGACGTTGAAAGGGTCTTTCAGTAATAAATCTAGATCCCATAGGAGGTCTAGTTCGAAAATTAGGGGATTTATTTTCCTTACACGCTTCACAATTCCTAATAAAATCTTGAACATCAACAATCATTTTAGGCCAAAAGTATTTTTCAGACAAAAATCGAAAAGTTACAACAATGCCACCATGACACGTTACTTCGGATTCATGAACGTTTTGGATCAAAGAATTACGAAGGGATTTAGGGACCCAAAGTCTCCAAGGATTGTCAATATTCTCCACAGTGCGAAACCGAACACGTTTAAACAATTTACCGTCGTGGATTTTTAAATCTGGCAGCTTATTTTGATTGCTTGAAACGAATGAAATTAATTGAACATATTCATCGTCGCGAAAACTATCTGAATCTAGGTCGACCTCAGTCAGATTTAAGTTTGTACAAATTTCTTCGCAAAACGCACGGGAGAGCGAATCAGCCACCACATTTTGAGACCCTTTGCGGTGCTGAATTGAAAAATCGAACGCTTGTAATTTCAAACTCCATCGAGCGAGACGACAACTTAAATCTGGTTGGGACATCAACCATTTCAAACTCGCGTGATCCGTAATAATAGTGAATTTAAAACCTTCAACGTAAGCTCTGAACTTCTTGACACACAACACCGCGGCCAGGCACTCCAGTTCTGTCACGGAGTAGTTCCTCTGAGCTTTATTGAGCTTTTGGGATACAAATGCGATGGGATTTTCATCACCCGCCTCCGAAAGTTGAAATAGGACACCTCCTACGTCCACTTTCGACGCATCGCACTGTATGAAGAACTCCTTCGTGAAGTACGACGAACTTGTTTAGGATTTTTCGGACTTGGAAAATCGACAATCGCGGCAATCTTTTCTGGATCGGTTTTGATACAACCATCACCGACGATATAGCCAAGATACTTAATTTCTTTTTGGCAAAATTTACTCTTTTCGACGTTGATAGTCAATCCCGACATTCTCAAACAAGTCGCGACTTTTTCGAGCATTTTTATATGAGTGTCAAAATCTTTCGATATGATTAATAGATCATTCAAATAAACAAAGACATTATCACGTAATTCCGATGGTATGACTTTGTCCATTAGTCGACACATTCGCTGGGGAGCGTTGCACAAACCGAACGGCATCACAGTGAATTGGTACAGAGGCCGGCCAGGTACTGTGAAGGCTGTCCTTTCGCGAGATTCCTTTTCTAGGGGAATCTGCCAAAAGGCATCCTTCAAATCGATCCCTGTAATGAACTTTGTGTCGGACAAGCGGCTGAGCAAGCCGTCAATGTGTGGCAAAGGGTATGCATCCTTCTTTGTCACAGCATTGACTTTTCGCGAGTCCAGACACAAGCGGTTCTTGCCGGGCTTCCGCACCAAAACAACGGGCGAGTTCCATGCGCTTGTAGATTCTTCAATAACTCCCATAGCGAGCATGCGATCTAACTCGTCATACATTAACTTTTGAATAGCAGGCGAAACAGGATAATGTCGTTGTTTAATCGGAGGTGTATCACCGGTGTCAATCACGTGTACTTCTAACGGCGTTTTACCTAGACCGAAAACGGCAAACGAAGGAAATTTAGACTTTATTACATTAAATTTTCGTTGCTGTTCCGCGCCAAAACAACGGGCGAGTTCCATGCGCTTGTAGATTCTTCAATAACTCCCATAGCGAGCATGCGATCTAACTCGTCATACATTAACTTTTGAATAGCAGGCGAAACAGGATAATGTCGTTGTTTAATCGGAGGTGTATCACCGGTGTCAATCACGTGTACTTCTAACGGCGTTTTACCTAGACCGAAAACGGCAAACGAAGGAAATTTAGACTTTATTACATTAAATTTTCGTTGCTGTTCCGCGGTCAAAACGTGCATTTTCGGATCTTGAACGCTTTCGTTGTGAAGTTCTGAAATACACTTTGGTAATAAATCAAATTTTTGCCAAAAATCGATCCCGAGATACAGGGTTTGCGCTAAGGTTGGAACGATGTAGAGTCGAAGTGGCCTACAAACTCCGTTGTACACGACTTCGACATCTACTACGCCATCAACCTTTTGCGCGCTTTCATCAGCCGTATGTATAGGTGTGGCCGAAGTTACCTTCTTGGCACCTATTCGCTTTAAGATTTCATCAGCGTTTTTACCTATACAGCTGATAGAAGCCCCGGTATCCATTAAATCATATAATTCCACGTTATTAATTGAAATTTTCGCGTATGGTCGCGGATCTTGAAAAGGACAAAAACTATTCAGAACTTCCAACGACTTCCGAACCTGTTTACGCGTTTTAAAACGTTTTCGACACTCGAGAATTCGCTTAGATACAACTTCCGATACCGTACCGAATATTTTATTACGACACTCGTTATATTTACGCAACTTTTCGAGATATCGATCCTCAAAGTTCATGGTAGCATTACTTGTAAATTTAGGTAATTCTGCAGACAATTCTGGAAAGTTTATGGACAAATCAGTTAAATTATTTGACGAATCTGGTAAATTTTCAGACAAAACTGGTAATTTAAGAGACATATCAGTGAAATCAATTGACAAATCAGGTATGTTTTTAGACAAGTGATCAGGCTGACGATCGCTGAGGACGGAATCCTCATGTGATGGGCCGAGGCCCTGACCCTTACCAAGCGGACATTGTGGCGGGGTATCATGCTCTGAGGCACAGATCCTGCCGTCCTGTAAAACTTGGCGCAAATCAGGTCCACGGTCCAGCACAGAAAAACCATCGGCATCGACCAGCAAGCCTAACTCGTCTTTTTCGTCGTAGTTGGCATTTTCGGATCCGGGAAACGACGTATCAAACGAGTTGCCCCGGAGTGCATCCCGTTTGACACTCCGTTTTCCGAAGTACAAATTTTACAGACTGGAGTTGTGACACCTTTACGACCACATTTAAAACAAAACAGATTACGTTGCGGTATCGTACATTCTCTGAACGAATGTCCTTTGGCGTCACAGTTCCAACAGATAAAATTTTCAGTTGACAAATTATTTAAAGCACAGACATCGGCGCTAGACATGGGCAGGTCCGTTCTAGAGGAATCAGTGAATTCTTGAGAGTTATTTGAAGAATTAACAGACAAATGAGAAAATTGGTGACCTAGGTCACAAGGATTATCATTGACGTACGGGGTATTATCGAAGACACATGAATCGTAGAGGCTGTATACTTCTGCAACAGGGCGAGCTCTGGCGCGAAGGTCTGTTTCAGACCACAACTTTTCGAACTTTCGAGCTAAGTCTCGTAACTCGTCAAGAGAATTGACGGTATGAAGAAGGAGAGCATTACGTAGTCTTGAATTCATATTTCGTCGTACAATGTCAATAAGTTCCTGCTGGCTCATGGGGTACCTAAGGCGTGAGGCCAAGCCTTGCATCTCTAATCGAAAGTCACTGAAGGATTCACCAGGCTTTTGATGACGAGCGAACATTGCCTGGCGAATCTCAAAGTCCGTAGTCTGGCTTCGAAATTCGTCAAGCAATGCCCGTCGTACATCGCGCCAATTTGCAAGGGGGTTGGCCCGCCGAAATAGCCAGTACCAGGTAAAAGCCTTCTCTGCCAAAAATCTATGCACATGAGCAGCTAGCGTATCTTCTGAGACTTTGTCAGCAACTGCTAACGATTCCAAACGAAACAGAAATTCTTCAATAGGCAATCCCATACGACTACCTGAAAATGACAAGTTCCACCTCTTTAGGGGACTTGTGGACCTATATATTCGTCGAGACTGTTGGGAAAAGGGTGGCACGGAGCCAAAGCGAGGATTATTTGCCGAGAAAGGCATATTATGAAGATTGGGATAAGTCTTATTAAAAACAACTTCAGGACGAGATTGAGGAAGATCTAAACTTGAAATTCCTGGTTTAGCTGCTTGTTTAGGCAGGTTAAAATCGTTGTTGAAGGAAATTGGAATATTTCGAGACGTAATAGGATAAGATTGGTCCGACATAACTGGGGAAAAATCATTTGCTGTGGCAGGTAATGAAGTATTTAATCGATAACTGGACTTATCAAGGCCGCGTCGAGTTGTGTTTACATTTTCGGGAATTAACGTGTGAGTTCGCGTAGTGATATTAATATTACGATTGTGTAATTCTGTAGGGGGTTTACTGGGTAAGGGAACATTAAAAGCCAAGGGTTTTCTTTGTTTATTTTTACTTTTATTTTGATTAGATACAGAGTTAGATTTTACAAAAGTTAATGGGCTAGGAACAGCTGGAGCCTCTCTTCCACCCATGATGCTCAGATTCTCCATAGAAGTTGCAGGAGTGCTTCTCACCAGAGATTGTGTGTTATTGAAGTTTAAATCTCCTCCTACTGCTCCTAAATCTGCATCAGTAGTTCTCAAGGCACGATTTAACATCTGGAAACCTTGCTGGACAATATCATCGATGGACTTAACGGACCCGAAATTAGGCTTTCTGCTTTTTACACGATCTACACGATGCTGCAGGTGCCAGAGTTTCGCCTGGACGCGCAGGGACTTTTCAGTGTCAGTCTTGAGATGTCAAGCTCTGTAGAATTCCTTCTGCTTGGCTACGCAAATCGCCAATTTCCTTGTTTATTGAATTGATGATCCTGTCCGTTCGTTGAACCGTTCCATCGGCTTCAGCTGCAAGTAGGTCACAAATTCTTGAGAGACTCTGGATGTGAGGGATCAAGGTCCCGAATTTGACACTCATAAGCAAATTCTAGAGGGTCCAATTAGCTGAGATCCATTTTGTATTAATACGTCGAATAAAATCTTGTTAAAACTGTTGCACACAAAAAAAATTATTATTTGAAGTCACGGATCTAATCGGGGCATCTTCGTCCGCGTAGATCCCGTGACAAAACCAATTGGTATTAAAAGGAGTCAACACCCCGGGGTTGAATCTCGCAAAAAAAATTAAAATCAACAAATGTTGTTATTATTAATCAAAAAAAAAAAATTCACAAAATGAAAATATTGGATATTACATCACTCGCGAACAATCCGAATCATTTAGTTAAGTTTAATTCTATTAAGAATTCGAATAATTGAGTTAAGTTTAGTTTTTTTTTTTTAAAATTTCGAAAATTTCGACGTGAAGAAGAAAAAAGGAAGAAGAAACCAAAAAAAAGAAATTGTATGGAAATCTGAAAAAAAAATTATTTTATTTTTACTTCGCAAAGGCAAAGTAAATAAATGTATATAAATAATATATATATATATCTAAAAATAAAAACATGTAATATCATGAAATCATGCAAAAAAAACATATTATAAAGGTAAATTTTTTTTTTTTTGTTTTTTTTTTTTTAAACTTCCCAAAAGAAAATACTAGGAGGTTCACACAAAGGACAGGCTTTTGGACGCATCACAGGACGGCGTATGGTTTAGCCGTGGCTTCGATACGCCCATTGGTTCAAAGATTGTATGGTTTTTTATGATATCTCGGCCCCCGCTCGTTCGAGGAGGTTCAAACAAAGAACAGCCTGATAGTCGCGTCACAGGACGTCGTATGGTTTGGGCGTGACTTCGATACGCCCAGTGGTACTGAAGTTGTTTAGTTTTTTTTTCAATATATTTTCCGCGCGACCTAGGAGGTTCACACAAAGGGCAGGCTTATGGACGCATCACAGGATGGCGTATGGTTTGGGCGTTGCTTCAATACGCCTAGTGGTTCAAAAGTGGTTTAGTTTTTTTCGAATATCTCGGCCTCCGCGCGACTCAGAAGGTTCAAAAGAAGGATAGGCTGACGGCCGCGTAACAGGTCTGGGTCGTTGGGTGTGAACGTGACTTCAATACGCCCAGTGCTTCAAAAGTGGTTTAGTTTTTTTTAAATATCTCTTCCTCTGCTCGACCTAGGAGGTTCACACAAATGACAGGCTGACGGGCCCGTCACAGGACGTTGTATGGTTTAGACGTTGCTTCAATACGCCCAGTGGTACAAAAGTAGTTTAGTTTTTTTTAATGTCTTGGCCCCCGCGCGAACTAGGAGAGTTGAACAAAGGACAGGCTGATAGTCGCGTCACAGGACGTCGTATGGTTTGGGCGTTGCTTCAATACGCCTAGTGGTTCAAAAGTGGTTTAGTTTTTTTCGAATATCTCGGCCTCCGCGCGACCCAGAAGGTTCAAAAGAAGGATAGGCTGACGGCCGCGTAACAGGTCTGGGTCGTTGGGTGTGAACGTGACTTCAATACGCCAAGTGGTTCAAAAGTGGTTTAGTTTGTTTTTAATATCTCGGCCCCCGTTCGATCGAGGAGGTTCTAACAAAGGACAGGCTTATGGCCGCATCACAGGACGGCATATAGTTGTGGCGTAGCTTTGATATCTCGGCCCCCGTTCGATCGAGGAGGTTCTAACAAAGGACAGGCTTATGGCCGCGTCACAGGAAGTCGTAGGGTGTGAGCGTGACTTGAAAATGCCAAGTGGTACAAAAGTGGTTTAGTTTTTTTTAAATAAATTTTCCGCGCGACCTAGGAGGTTCACACAAAGGACAGTCTGATAGTCGCGTCACAGGACGTCGTATGGTTTGGGCGTTGCTTCAATACGCCTCGTGGTTCAAAAGTGGTTTAGTTTTTTTCGAATACCGGCCTCCGCGCGACCCAGAAGGTTCAAAAGAAGGTCAGGCTGACGGCCGCGTAACAGGCCTGGGTCGTTGGGTGTGAACGTGACAGCGATACGCCCAGTGGTTCAAAAGTGGTTTAGTTTTTTTTAATGTCTTGGCCCCCGCGCGACCTAGGAGAGTTGAACAAAGGACAGGCTGATGGTTGCGTCACAGGAAGTCGTATGGCGTTGGCGTGGCTTCGATACGCCCAGTGGCACAAAAGTAGTTTAGTTTTTTTTAAATATATTTTCCGCGCGAACTAAAAGGTTTACAGAAAGGACGGGCTTATGGCCGCGTCACAGGACGTCGTATGGTTTGGGCGTGACTTCGATACGCCCAGTGGTACTGAAGTTGTTTAGTTTTTTTTTCAATATATTTTCCGCGCGACCTAGGAGGTTCACACAAAGGGCAGGCTTATGGACGCATCACAGGATGGCGTATGGTTTGGGCGTTGCTTCAATACGCCTAGTGGTTCAAAAGTGGTTTAGTTTTTTTCGAATATCTCGGCCTCCGCGCGACTCAGAAGGTTCAAAAGAAGGATAGGCTGACGGCCGCGTAACAGGTCTGGCTCGTTGGGTGTGAACGTGACTTCAATACGCCCAGTGCTTCAAAAGTGGTTTAGTTTTTTTTAAATATCTCTTGCTCTGCTCGACCTAGGAGGTTCACACAAATGACAGGCTGACGGGCCCGTCACAGGACGTTGTATGGTTTAGACGTTGCTTCAATACGCCCAGTGGTACAAAAGTAGTTTAGTTTTTTTTAATGTCTTGGCCCCCGCGCGAACTAGGAGAGTTGAACAAAGGACAGGCTGATAGTCGCGTCACAGGACGTCGTATGGTTTGGGCGTTGCTTCAATACGCCTAGTGGTTCAAAAGTGGTTTAGTTTTTTTCGAATATCTCGGCCTCCGCGCGACCCAGAAGGTTCAAAAGAAGGATAGGCTGACGGCCGCGTAACAGGTCTGGGTCGTTGGGTGTGAACGTGACTTCAATACGCCAAGTGGTTCAAAAGTGGTTTAGTTTGTTTTTAATATCTCGGCCCCCGTTCGATCGAGGAGGTTCTAACAAAGGACAGGCTTATGGCCGCATCACAGGACGGCATATAGTTGTGGCGTAGCTTTGATATCTCGGCCCCCGTTCGATCGAGGAGGTTCTAACAAAGGACAGGCTTATGGCCGCGTCACAGGAAGTCGTAGGGTGTGAGCGTGACTTGAAAATGCCAAGTGGTACAAAAGTGGTTTAGTTTTTTTTAAATAAATTTTCCGCGCGACCTAGGAGGTTCACACAAAGGACAGTCTGATAGTCGCGTCACAGGACGTCGTATGGTTTGGGCGTTGCTTCAATACGCCTCGTGGTTCAAAAGTGGTTTAGTTTTTTTCGAATACCGGCCTCCGCGCGACCCAGAAGGTTCAAAAGAAGGTCAGGCTGACGGCCGCGTAACAGGCCTGGGTCGTTGGGTGTGAACGTGACAGCGATACGCCCAGTGGTTCAAAAGTGGTTTAGTTTTTTTTAATGTCTTGGCCCCCGCGCGACCTAGGAGAGTTGAACAAAGGACAGGCTGATGGTTGCGTCACAGGAAGTCGTATGGCGTTGGCGTGGCTTCGATACGCCCAGTGGCACAAAAGTAGTTTAGTTTTTTTTAAATATATTTTCCGCGCGAACTAAAAGGTTTACAGAAAGGACGGGCTTATGGCCGCGTCATAGGACGGCATATGGTTGTGGCGTAGCTTTGATATCTCGGCCCCCGTTCGATCGAGGAGGTTCAAACAAAGAACAGGCTGATAGTCGCGTTACAGGAAATCGTATAGTGTGGGCGTGGCTACGATACGCCCAGTGGTACTAAAGTTGTTTAGTTTTTTTTAAATATATTTTCCGCGCGACCTAGAAGGTTCACACAAAGGGCAGGCTTATGGACGCATCACAGGACGGCGTATGGTTTGGCCGTGAATTCGATACGCCCATTGGTTCAAAGGTTGTATAGTTTTTTTTAATATCTCGGCCCCCGTTCGATCGAGGAGGTTCAAACAAAGGACAGGCTGATGGTCGCGTCACAGGAAGTCGTAGGGTGTAAGCGTGACTCTAAAATGCCAAGTGGTACAAAAGTGGTTTAGTTTTTTTTAAATATATTTTCCGCGCGACCTAGGAGGTTCACACAAAGAACACGCTTTTGGACGCATCACAGGACGGCGTATGGTTTGGCCGTGGCTTCGATACGCCCATTGGTTCAAAGGTTGTATAGTTTTTTTTAATATCTCGGCCCCCGCTCGATCGAAGAGGTTCAAACAAAAAACAGCCTGATAGTCGCGTCACAGGACGTCGTATGGTTTGGGCGTTGCTTCGATACGCCCAGTGGTACTAAAGTTGTTTAGTTTTTTTTAAATATATTTTCCGCGCGACCTAGAAGGTTCTAACAAGGGGCAGGCTTATGGACGCATCACAGGACGGCGTATGGTTTGGCCGTGAATTCGATACGCCCATTGGTTTAAAGGTTGTATAGTTTTTTTTAATATCTCGGCCCCCGCTCGATCGAAGAGGTTCAAACAAAAAGAAGCCTGATAGTCGCGTCACAGGACGTCGTACGGTTTGGGCGTTGCTTCAATACGCCTAGTGGTTCAAAAGTGTTTTTTTTTTAATATTTCGGCCCCCGCGCGAACTAGGAGGTTCAAACGAAGGACAGACTGAGAGCCGCGTCACAGGAAGTCGTAGGGTGTGAGCGTGACTTTAAAATGCCAAGTGGTACAAAAGTGGTTTAGTTTTTTTTAAATAAAGTTTCCGTGCGACCTCGGAGGTTCACACAAAGGACAGTCTGATAGTCGCGTCACAGGACGTCGTATGGTTTGGGCGTTGCTTCAATACGCCTAGTGGTTCAAAAGTGGTTTAGTTTGTTTTTAATATCTCGGCCCCCGTTCGATCGAGGAGGTTCTAACAAAGGACAGGCTTATGGCCGCATCACAGGACGGCATATAGTTGTGGCGTAGCTTTGATATCTCGGCCCCCGTTCGATCGAGGAGGTTCAAACAAAGAACAGGCTGATAGTCGCGTTACAGGAAATCGTATAGTGTGGGCGTGGCTACGATACGCCCAGTGGTACTAAAGTTGTTTAGTTTTTTTTAAATATATTTTCCGCGCGACCTAGAAGGTTCACACAAAGGGCAGGCTTATGGACGCATCACAGGACGGCGTATGGTTTGGCCGTGAATTCGATACGCCCATTGGTTCAAAGGTTGTATAGTTTTTTTTAATATCTCGGCCCCCGTTCGATCGAGGAGGTTCAAACAAAGGACAGGCTGATGGTCGCGTCACAGGAAGTCGTAGGGTGTAAGCGTGACTCTAAAATGCCAAGTGGTACAAAAGTGGTTTAGTTTTTTTTAAATATATTTTCCGCGCGACCTAGGAGGTTCACACAAAGAACACGCTTTTGGACGCATCACAGGACGGCGTATGGTTTGGCCGTGGCTTCGATACGCCCATTGGTTCAAAGGTTGTATAGTTTTTTTTAATATCTCGGCCCCCGCTCGATCGAAGAGGTTCAAACAAAAAACAGCCTGATAGTCGCGTCACAGGACGTCGTATGGTTTGGGCGTTGCTTCGATACGCCCAGTGGTACTGAAGTTGTTTAGTTTTTTTTTCAATATATTTTCCGCGCGACCTAGGAGGTTCACACAAAGGGCAGGCTTATGGACGCATCACAGGACGACATATGTTTTGGCCGTGGCTTCGATACGCCCATTGGTTTAAAGGTTGTATAGTTTTTTTTAATATCTCGGCCCCCGCTCGATCGAAGAGGTTCAAACAAAAAGAAGCCTGATAGTCGCGTCACAGGACGTCGTACGGTTTGGGCGTTGCTTCAATACGCCTAGTGGTTCAAAAGTGTTTTTTTTTTAATATTTCGGCCCCCGCGCGAACTAGGAGGTTCAAACGAAGGACAGACTGAGAGCCGCGTTACAGGAAGTCGTAGGGTGTGAGCGTGACTTTAAAATGCCAAGTGGTACAAAAGTGGTTTAGTTTTTTTTAAATAAAGTTTCCGTGCGACCTCGGAGGTTCACACAAAGGACAGTCTGATAGTCGCGTCACAGGACGTCGTATGGTTTGGGCGTTGCTTCAATACGCCTAGTGGTTCAAAAGTGGTTTAGTTTGTTTTTAATATCTCGGCCCCCGCTCGATCGAGGAGGTTCTAACAAAGGACAGGCTTATGGCCGCGTCACAGGACGTCGTAGGGTGTGGGCGTAACTTCGATACGCCCAGTGGTTCAAAAGTGTTTTTTTTTTAATATTTCGACCCCGCGCGAACTAGGAGGTTCAAACGAAGGACAGACTGAGAGCCGCGTCACAGGAAGTCGTAGGGTGTGAGCGTGACTTTAAAATGCCAAGTGGTACAAAAGTGGTTTAGTTTTTTTTAAATAAAGTTTCCGTGCGACCTCGGAGGTTCACACAAAGGACAGTCTGATAGTCGCGTCACAGGACGTCGTATGGTTTGGGCGTTGCTTCAATACGCCTAGTGGTTCAAAAGTGGTTTAGTTTTTTTCGAATATCTCGGCCTCCGCACGACCCAGAAGGTTCAAAAGAAGGACAGGCTGACGGCCGCGTATCAGGCCTGGGTCGTTGGGTGTGAACGTGACTTCAATACGCCCAGTGCTTCAAAAGTAGTTGAGTTTGTTTTTAATATCTCGGCCCCCGCTCGATCGAGGAGGTTCTAACAAAGGACAGGCTTATGGCCGCGTCACAGGACGTCGTAGTGTGTGGGCGTAACTTCGATACGCCCAGTGGTTCAAAAGTGTTTTTTTTTTAATATTTCGGCCCCCGCGCGAACTAGGATGTTCAAACGAAGGACAGACTGAGAGCCGCGTCACAGGAAGTCGTAGGGTGTGAGCGTGACTTTAAAATGCCAAGTGGTACAAAAGTGGTTTAGTTTTTTTTAAATAAAGTTTCCGTGCGACCTCGGAGGTTCACACAAAGGACAGTCTGATAGTCGCGTCACAGGACGTCGTATGGTTTGGGCGTTGCTTCAATACGCCTAGTGGTTCAAAAGTGGTTTAGTTTGTTTTTAATATCTCGGCCCCCGCTCGATCGAGGAGGTTCTAACAAAGGACAGGCTTATGGCCGCGTCACAGGACATTGTAGGGTGTGGGCGTAACTTCGATACGCCCAGTGGTTCAAAAGTGTTTTTTTTTAATATTTCGGCCCCCGCGCGAACTAGGAGGTTCAAACGAAGGACAGACTGAGAGCCGCGTCACAGGAAGTCGTAGGGTGTGAGCGTGACTTTAAAATGCCAAGTGGTACAAAAGTGGTTTAGTTTTTTTTAAATATATTTTCCGCGCAACCTAGGAGGTTCACACAAAGGGCAGGCTTTTGGACGTATCACAGGACGGCGTATGGTTTGGCCGTGGCTTCGATACGCCCATTAGTTCACAGGTTGTATATTTTTTTTAATATCTCGGCCCCTGCTCGATCGAATAGGTTCAAACAAAGGACAGGCTGATAGTCGCGTTACAGGAAGTCGTATGGTGTGGGCGTGGCTACGATACGCCCAATGGTACTAAAGTTGTTTAGTTTTTTTTAAATATATTTTCCGCGCAACCTAGGAGGTTCACACAAAGGGCAGGCTTATGGACGCATCACAGGACGACATATGTTTTGGCCGTGGCTTCGATACGCCCATTGGTTCAAAGGTTGTATAGTTTTTTTTAATATCTCGGCCCCCGTTCGATCGAGGAGGTTCAAACACAGGACAGGCTGATGGTCGCGTCACAGGAAGTCGTAGGGTGTGAGCGTGACTCTAAAATGCCAAGTGGTACAAAAGTGGTTTAGTTTTTTTTAAATATATTTTCCGCGCGACCTAGGAGGTTCACACAAAGGACACGCTTTTGGACGCATCACAGGACGGCGTATGGTTTGGTCGTGGCTTCGATACGCCCAGTGGTTCACAGGTTGTATATTTTTTTTTAATATCTCGGCCCCTGCTCGATCGAATAGGTTCAAACAAAGGACAGGCTGATAGTCGCGTTACAGGATGTCGTATGGTGTGGCTGTGGCTACGATACGCCCAGTGGTACTAAAGTTGTTTAGTTTTTTCTAAATATATTTTCCGCGCGACCTAGGAGGTTCACACAAAGGGCAGGCTTATGGACGCATCACAGGACGACGTATGGTTTGGCCGTGGCTTCGATACGCCCATTGGTTCAAAGGTTGTATAGTTTTTTTTAATATCTCGGCCCCCGCTCGATCGAAGAGGTTCAAACAAAAAACAGCCTGATAGTCGCGTCACAGGACGTCGTATGGTTTGGGCGTTGCTTCGATACGCCCAGTGGTACTGAAGTTGTTTAGTTTTTTTTTCAATATATTTTCCGCGCGACCTAGGAGGTTCACACAAAGGGCAGGCTTATGGACGCATCACAGGACGACATATGTTTTGGCCGTGGCTTCGATACGCCCATTGGTTTAAAGGTTGTATAGTTTTTTTTAATATCTCGGCCCCCGCTCGATCGAAGAGGTTCAAACAAAAAGAAGCCTGATAGTCGCGTCACAGGACGTCGTATGGTTTGGGCGTTGCTTCAATACGCCTAGTGGTTCAAAAGTGTTTTTTTTTTAATATTTCGGCCCCCGCGCGAACCAGGAGGTTCAAACGAAGGACAGACTGAGAGCCGCGTCACAGGAAGTCGTAGGGTGTGAGCGTGACTTTAAAATGCCAAGTGGTACAAAAGTGGTTTAGTTTTTTTTAAATAAAGTTTCCGTGCGACCTCGGAGGTTCACACAAAGGACAGTCTGATAGTCGCGTCACAGGACGTCGTATGGTTTGGGCGTTGCTTCAATACGCCTAGTGGTTCAAAAGTGGTTTAGTTTGTTTTTAATATCTCGGCCCCCGCTCGATCGAGGAGGTTCTAACAAAGGACAGGCTTATGGCCGCGTCACAGGACATCGTAGGGTGTGGGCGTAACTTCGATACGCCCAGTGGTTCAAAAGTGTTTTTTTTTAATATTTCGGCCCCCGCGCGAACTAGGAGGTTCAAACGAAGGACAGACTGAGAGCCGCGTCACAGGAAGTCGTAGGGTGTGAGCGTGACTTTAAAATGCCAAGTGGTACAAAAGTGGTTTAGTTTTTTTTAAAAAAAAGTTTCCGTGCGACCTCGGAGGTTCACACAAAGGACAGTCTGATAGTCGCGTCACAGGACGTCGTATGGTTTGGGCGTTGCTTCAATACGCCTAGTGGTTCAAAAGTGGTTTAGTTTTTTTCGAATATCTCGGCCTCCGCACGACCCAGAAGGTTCAAAAGAAGGACAGGCTGACGGCCGCGTAACAGGCCTGGGTCGTTGGGTGTGAACGTGACTTCAATACGCCCAGTGCTTCAAAAGTAGTTGAGTTTGTTTTTAATATCTCGGCCCCCGCTCGATCGAGGAGGTTCTAACAAAGGACAGGCTTATGGCCGCGTCACAGGACGTCGTAGTGTGTGGGCGTAACTTCGATACGCCCAGTGGTTCAAAAGTGTTTTTTTTTTAATATTTCGGCCCCCGCGCGAACTAGGAGGTTCAAACGAAGGACAGACTGAGAGCCGCGTCACAGGAAGTCGTAGGGTGTGAGCGTGACTTTAAAATGCCAAGTGGTACAAAAGTGGTTTAGTTTTTTTTAAATAAAGTTTCCGTGCGACCTCGGAGGTTCACACAAAGGACAGTCTGATAGTCGCGTCACAGGACGTCGTATGGTTTGGGCGTTGCTTCAATACGCCTAGTGGTTCAAAAGTGGTTTAGTTTGTTTTTAATATCTCGGCCCCCGCTCGATCGAGGAGGTTCTAACAAAGGACAGGCTTATGGCCGCGTCACAGGACATCGTAGGGTGTGGGCGTAACTTCGATACGCCCAGTGGTTCAAAAGTGTTTTTTTTTAATATTTCGGCCCCCGCGCGAACTAGGAGGTTCAAACGAAGGACAGACTGAGAGCCGCGTCACAGGAAGTCGTAGGGTGTGAGCGTGACTTTAAAATGCCAAGTGGTACAAAAGTGGTTTAGTTTTTTTTAAATATATTTTCCGCGCAACCTAGGAGGTTCACACAAAGGACAGGCTGATGGTCGCGTCACAGGAAGTCGTAGGGTGTGAGCGTGACTCTAAAATGCCAAGTGGTACAAAAGTGGTTTAGTTTTTTTTAAATATATTTTCCGCGCGACCTAGGAGGTTCACACAAAGGACACGCTTTTGGACGCATCACAGGACGGCGTATGGTTTGGTCGTGGCTTCGATACGCCCAGTGGTTCACAGGTTGTATAGTTTTTTTTAATATCTCGGCCCCCGTTCGATCGAGGAGGTTCAAACACAGGACAGGCTGATGGTCGCGTCACAGGAAGTCGTAGGGTGTGAGCGTGACTCTAAAATGCCAAGTGGTACAAAAGTGGTTTAGTTTTTTTTAAATATATTTTCCGCGCGACCTAGGAGGTTCACACAAAGGACACGCTTTTGGACGCATCACAGGACGGCGTATGGTTTGGTCGTGGCTTCGATACGCCCAGTGGTTCACAGGTTGTATATTTTTTTTTAATATCTCGGCCCCTGCTCGATCGAATAGGTTCAAACAAAGGACAGGCTGATAGTCGCGTTACAGGATGTCGTATGGTGTGGCTGTGGCTACGATACGCCCAGTGGTACTAAAGTTGTTTAGTTTTTTCTAAATATATTTTCCGCGCGACCTAGGAGGTTCACACAAAGGGCAGGCTTATGGACGCATCACAGGACGACGTATGGTTTGGCCGTGGCTTCGATACGCCCATTGGTTCAAAGGTTGTATAGTTTTTTTTAATATCTCGGCCCCCGCTCGATCGAAGAGGTTCAAACAAAAAACAGCCTGATAGTCGCGTCACAGGACGTCGTATGGTTTGGGCGTTGCTTCGATACGCCCAGTGGTACTGAAGTTGTTTAGTTTTTTTTTCAATATATTTTCCGCGCGACCTAGGAGGTTCACACAAAGGGCAGGCTTATGGACGCATCACAGGACGACATATGTTTTGGCCGTGGCTTCGATACGCCCATTGGTTTAAAGGTTGTATAGTTTTTTTTTATATGTTGGCCCCTGCTCGATCGAATAGGTTCAAACAAAGGACAGGCTGATAGTCGCGTTACAGGAAGTCGTATGGTGTGGGCGTGGCTATGATACGCCCAATGGTACTAAAGTTGTTTAGTTTTTTTTAAATATATTTTCCGCGCAACCTAGGAGGTTCACACAAAGGGCAGGCTTTTGGACGCATCACAGGACGGCGTATGGTTTGGCCGTGGCTTCGATACGCCCAGTGGTTCACAGGTTGTATAGTTTTTTTAATATTTCGGCCCCCGCGCGAACCAGGAGGTTCAAAAGAAGGACAGGCTGACGGCCGCGTAACAGGAAGTCGTAGGGTGTGAGCGTGACTTTAAAATGCCAAGTGGTACAAAAGTGGTTTAGTTTTTTTTAAATAAAGTTTCCGTGCGACCTCGGAGGTTCACACAAAGGACAGTCTGATAGTCGCGTCACAGGACGTCGTATGGTTTGGGCGTTGCTTCAATACGCCTAGTGGTTCAAAAGTGGTTTAGTTTGTTTTTAATATCTCGGCCCCCGCTTGATCGAGGAGGTTCTAACAAAGGACAGGCTTATGGCCGCGTCACAGGACGTCCTAGGGTGTGGGCGTAACTTCGATACGCCCAGTGGTTCAAAAGTGTTTTTTTTTTAATATTTCGGCCCCCGCGCGAACTAGGAGGTTCAAACGAAGGACAGACTGAGAGCCGCGTCACAGGAAGTCGTAGGGTGTGAGCGTGACTTTAAAATGCCAAGTGGTACAAAAGTGGTTTAGTTTTTTTTAAATAAAGTTTCCGTGCGACCTCGGAGGTTCACACAAAGGACAGTCTGATAGTCGCGTCACAGGACGTCGTATGGTTTGGGCGTTGCTTCAATACGCCTAGTGGTTCAAAAGTGGTTTAGTTTGTTTTTAATATCTCGGCCCCCGCTCGATCGAGGAGGTTCTAACAAAGGACAGGCTTATGGCCGCGTCACAGGACGTCGTAGGGTGTGGGCGTAACTTCGATACGCCCAGTGGTTCAAAAGTGTTTTTTTTTTAATATTTCGGCCCCCGCGCGAACTAGGAGGTTCAAACGAAGGACAGACTGAGAGCCGCGTCACAGGAAGTCGTAGGGTGTGAGCGTGACTTTAAAATGCCAAGTGGTACAAAAGTGGTTTAGTTTTTTTTAAATAAAGTTTCCGTGCGACCTCGGAGGTTCACACAAAGGACAGTCTGATAGTCGCGTCACAGGACGTCGTATGGTTTGGGCGTTGCTTCAATACGCCTAGTGGTTCAAAAGTGGTTTAGTTGTTTTCGAATATCTCGGCCTCCGCACGACCGAGAAGGTTCAAAAGAAGGACAGGCTGGCGGCCGCGTAACAGGCCTGGGTCGTTGGGTGTGAACGTGACTTCAATACGCCCAGTGCTTCAAAAGTGGTTTAGTTTGTTTTTAATATCTCGGCCCCCGCTCGATCGAGGAGGTTCTAACAAAGGACAGGCTTATGGCCGCGTCACAGGACGTCGTAGGGTGTGGGCGTAACTTCGATACGCCCAGTGGTTCAAAAGTGTTTTTTTTTAATATTTCGGCCCCCGCGCGAACTAGGAGGTTCAAACGAAGGACAGACTGAGAGCCGCGTCACAGGAAGTCGTAGGGTGTGAGCGTGACTTTAAAATGCCAAGTGGTACAAAAGTGGTTTAGTTTTTTTTAAATAAAGTTTCCGTGCGACCTCGGAGGTTCACACAAAGGACAGTCTGATAGTCGCGTCACAGGACGTCGTATGGTTTGGGCGTTGCTTCAATACGCCTAGTGGTTCAAAAGTGGTTTAGTTTGTTTTTAATATCTCGGCCCCCGCTCGAACGAGGAGGTTCTAACAAAGGACAGGCTTATGGCCGCGTCACAGGACATCGTAGGGTGTGGGCGTAACTTCGATACGCCCAGTGGTTCAAAAGTGTTTTTTTTTTAATATTTCGGCCCCCGCGCGAACTAGGAGGTTCAAACGAAGGACAGACTGAGAGCCGCGTCACAGGAAGTCGTAGGGTGTGAGCGTGACTTTAAAATGCCAAGTGGTACAAAAGTGGTTTAGTTTTTTTTAAATATATTTTCCGCGCAACCTAGGAGGTTCACACAAAGGGCAGGCTTTTGGACGTATCACAGGACGGCGTATGGTTTGGCCGTGGCTTCGATACGCCCATTAGTTCACAGGTTGTATATTTTTTTTAATATCTCGGCCCCTGCTCGATCGAATAGGTTTAAACAAAGGACAGGCTGATAGTCGCGTTACAGGAAGTCGTATGGTGTGGGCGTGGCTACGATACGCCCAATGGTACTAAAGTTGTTTAGTTTTTTTTAAATATATTTTCCGCGCAACCTAGGAGGTTCACACAAAGGGCAGGCTTATGGACGCATCAAAGGACGACATATGTTTTGGCCGTGGCTTCGATACGCCCATTGGTTCAAAGGTTGTATAGTTTTTTTTAATATCTCGGCCCCCGTTCGATCGAGGAGGTTCAAACACAGGACAGGCTGATGGTCGCGTCACAGGAAGTCGTAGGGTGTGAGCGTGACTCTAAAATGCCAAGTGGTACAAAAGTGGTTTAGTTTTTTTTAAATATATTTTCCGCGCGACCTAGGAGGTTCAAACAAAAAACAGCCTGATAGTCGCGTCACAGGACGTCGTATGGTTTGGGCGTTGCTTCAATACGCCTAGTGGTTCAAAAGTGTTTTTTCGAATATCTCGACCTCCGCGCGACCCAAAAGGTTCAGAAGAAGGACAGGCTAATGGCAGCGTCACAGGACGTCGTAGGGTGTGGGCGTAACTTCGATACGCCGAGTGGTTCAAAAGTGTTTTTTTTTTTAATATTTCGGCCCCCGCGCGAACCAGGAGGTTCAAACGAAGGACAGACTGAGGGCCGCGTCACAGGACGTCGTAGGGTGTGGACGTGACTGCGATACGCCCAGTGGTTTAAAAGTGGTTTAGTTTTTTTTAATGTCTTGGCCCCCGCGCGACCTAGGAGAGTTGAACAAAGGACAGGCTGATGGTTGCGTCACAGGAAGTCGTATGGCGTTGGCGTGGCTTCGATACGCCCAGTGGCACAAATGTAGTTTAGTTTTTTTTAAATATATTTTCCGCGCGAACTAAAAGGTTTACAGAAAGGACGGGCTTATGGCCGCGTCACAGGACGGCATATGGTTGTGGCGTAGCTTTGATATCTCGGCCCCCGTTTGATCGAGCAGGTTCAAACAAAGAACAGGCTGATAGTCGCGTTACAGGAACTCGTATGGTTTGGCCGTGGCTTTGATACGCCCAGTGGTTCAAAGGTTGTATAGTTTTTTTTTATATGTCGGCCCCTGCTCGATCGAATAGGTTCAAACAAAGGACAGGCTGATAGTCGCGTTACAGGACGTCGTATGGTGTGGGCGTGGCTATGATACGCCCAATGGTACTAAAGTTGTTTAGTTTTTTTTAAATATATTTTCCGCGCAACCTAGGAGGTTCACACAAAGGGCAGGCTTTTGGACGTATCACAGGACGGCGTATGGTTTGGCCGTGGCTTCGATACGCCCATTAGTTCACAGGTTGTATCGTTTTTTTTAATATCTCGGCCCCCGCTCGATCGAAGAGGTTCAAACAAAAAACAGCCTGATAGTCGCGTTACAGAACGTCGTATGGTTTGGGCCTTGCTTCAATACGCCTAGTGGTTTAAAAGTGGTTTAGTTTGTTTTTAATATCTCGGCCCCCGCTCGATCGAGGAGGTTCTAACAAAGGACAGGCTTATGGCCGCGACACAGGACGTCGTAGGGTGTGGGCGTAACTTCGATACGCCCAGTGGTTCAAAAGTGTTTTTTTTTAATATTTCGGTCCCCGCGCGAACCAGGAGGTTCAAACGAAGGACAGACTGAGAGCCGCGTCACAGGAAGTCGTAGGGTGTGAGCGTGACTTTAAAATGCCAAGTGGTACAAAAGTGGTTTAGTTTTTTTTAAATAAAGTTTCCGTGCGACCTCGGAGGTTCACACAAAGGACAGTCTGATAGTCGCGTCACAGGACGTCGTATGGTTTGGGCGTTGCTTCAATACGCCTAGTGGTTCAAAAGTGGTTTAGTTTGTTTTTAATATCTCGGCCCCCGCTCGATCGAGGAGGTTCTAACAAAGGACAGGCTTATGGCCGCGTCACAGGACGTCGTAGGGTGTGGGCGTAACTTCGATACGCCCAGTGGTTCAAAAGTGTTTTTTTTTTAATATTTCGGCCCCCGCGCGAACTAGGAGGTTCAAACGAAGGACAGACTGAGAGCCGCGTCACAGGAAGTCGTAGGGTGTGAGCGTGACTTTAAAATGCCAAGTGGTACAAAAGTGGTTTAGTTTTTTTTAAATAAAGTTTCCGTGCGACCTCGGAGGTTCACACAAAGGACAGTCTGATAGTCGCGTCACAGGACGTCGTATGGTTTGGGCGTTGCTTCAATACGCCTAGTGGTTCAAAAGTGGTTTAGTTTGTTTTTAATATCTCGGCCCCCGCTCGATCGAGGAGGTTCAAAAGAAGGACAGGCTTATGAACGCGTCAAAGGACGTCGTAGGGTGTGGGCGTAATTTCGATACGCCCAGTGGTTCAAAAGTGTTTTTTTTTTAATATTTCGGCCCCCGCGCGAACTAGGAGGTTCAAACGAAGGACAGACTGAGAGCCGCGTCACAGGAAGTCGTAGGGTGTGAGCGTGACTTTAAAATGCCAAGTGGTACAAAAGTGGTTTAGTTTTTTTTAAATAAAGTTTCCGTGCGACCTCGGAGGTTCACACAAAGGACAGTCTGATAGTCGCGTCACAGGACGTCGTATGGTTTGGGCGTTGCTTCAATACGCCTAGTGGTTCAAAAGTGGTTTAGTTTTTTTCGAATATCTCGGCCTCCGCACGACCGAGAAGGTTCAAAAGAAGGACAGGCTGGCGGCCGCGTAACAGGCCTGGGTCGTTGGGTGTGAACGTGACTTCAATACGCCCAGTGCTTCAAAAGTGGTTTAGTTTGTTTTTAATATCTCGGCCCCCGCTCGATCGAGGAGGTTCTAACAAAGGACAGGCTTATGGCCGCGTCACAGGACGTCGTAGGGTGTGGGCGTAACTTCGATACGCCCAGTGGTTCAAAAGTGTTTTTTTTTTAATATTTCGGCCCCCGCGCGAACTAGGAGGTTCAAACGAAGGACAGACTGAGAGCCGCGTCACAGGAAGTCGTAGGGTGTGAGCGTGACTTTAAAATGCCAAGTGGTACAAAAGTGGTTTAGTTTTTTTCAAATAAAGTTTCCGTGCGACCTCGGAGGTTCACACAAAGGACAGTCTGATAGTCGCGTCACAGGACGTCGTATGGTTTGGGCGTTGATTCAATACGCCTAGTGGTTCAAAAGTGGTTTAGTTTGTTTTTAATATCTCGGCCCCCGCTCGATCGAGGAGGTTCTAACAAAGGACAGGCTTATGTCCGCGTCACAGGACATCGTAGGGTGTGGGCGTAACTTCGATACGCCCAGTGGTTCAAAAGTGTTTTTTTTTCAATATTTCGGCCCCCGCGCGAACTAGGAGGTTCAAACGAAGGACAGACTGAGAGCCGCGTCACAGGAAGGCGTAGGGTGTGAGCGTGACTTTAAAATGCCAAGTGGTACAAAAGTGGTTTAGTTTTTTTTAAATATATTTTCCGCGCAACCTAGGAGGTTCACACAAAGGGCAGTCTGATAGTCGCGTCACAGGACGTCGTATGGTTTGGGCGTTGCTTCAATACGCCTAGTGGTTCAAAAGTGTTTTTTTTTTAATATTTCGGCCCCCGCGCGAACCAGGAGGTTCAAACGAAGGACAGACTGAGGACCGCGTCACAGGACGTCGTAGGGTGTGGACGTGACTGCGATACGCCCAGTGGTTTAAAAGTGGTTTAGTTTTTTTTAATGTCTTGGCCCCCGCGCGACCTAGGAGAGTTGAACAAAGGACAGGCTGATGGTTGCGTCACAGGAAGTCGTATGGCGTTGGCGTGGCTTCGATACGCCCAGTGGCACAAAAGTAGTTTAGTTTTTTTTAAATATATTTTCCGCGCGAACTAAAAGGTTTACAGAAAGGACGGGCTTATGGCCGCGTCACAGGACGGCATATGGTTGTTGCGTAGCTTTGATATCTCGGCCCCCGTTTGATCGAGGAGGTTCAAACAAAGAACAGGCTGATAGTCGCGTTACAGGAAGTCGTATGGTTTGGCCGTGGCTTTGATACGCCCAGTGGTTCAAAGGTTGTATAGTTTTTTTTTATATGTCGGCCCCTGCTCGATCGAATAGGTTCAAACAAAGGACAGGCTGATAGTCGCGTTACAGGAAGTCGTATGGTGTGGGCGTGGCTACGATACGCCCAATGGTACTAAAGTTGTTTAGTTTTTTTTAAATATATTTTCCGCGCAACCTAGGAGGTTCACACAAAGGGCAGGCTTATGGACGCATCACAGGACGACATATGTTTTGGCCGTGGCTTCGATACGCCCATTGGTTTAAAGGTTGTATCGTTTTTTTTAATATCTCGGTCCCCGCTCGATCGAAGAGGTTCAAACAAAAAGCAGCCTGATAGTCGCGTTACAGAACGTCGTATGGTTTGGGCCTTGCTTCAATACGCCTAGTGGTTTAAAAGTGGTTTAGTTTTTTTCGAACATCTCGGCCTCCGCGCGACCCAAAAGGTTCGAAAGAAGGACAGGCTAATGGCAGCGTCACACGAGGTCGTAGGGTGTGGGCGTAACTTCGATACGCCCAGTGGTTCAAAAGTGTTTTTTTTTTAATATTTCGGTCCCCGCGCGAACCAGGAGGTTCAAACGAAGGACAGACTGAGAGCCGCGTCACAGGAAGTCGTGAGGTGTGAGCGTGACTTTAAAATGCCGAGTGCTTCAAAAGTGGATTAGTTTGTTTTTAAAATCGTGGCCCCCGGTCGATCGAGAAGGTTCTAACAAAGGACAGGCTTATGGCCGCGTCACAGGAAGTCGTAGGGTGTGAGCGTGACTTTAAAATGCCAAGTGGTACAAAAGTGGTTTAGTTTTTTTTAAATAAATTTTCCGCGCGACCTAGGAGGTTCACACAAAGGACAGTCTGATAGTCGCGTCACAGTACGTCGTATGGTTTGGGCGTTGCTTCAATACGCCTAGTGGTTCAAAAGTGGTTTAGTTGTTTTCGAATATCTCGGCCTCCGCACGACCCAGAAGGTTCAAAAGAAGGATAGGCTGACGGCCGCGTAACAGGTCTGGGTCGTTGGGTGTGAACGTGACTTCAATACGCCAAGTGGTTCAAAAGTGGTTTAGTTTGTTTTTAATATCTCGGCCCCCGCTCGATCGAGGAGGTTCTAACAAAGGACAGGCTTATGGCCGCATCACAGGACGGCATATAGTTGTGGCGTAGCTTTGATATCTCGGCCCCCGTTCGATCGAGGAGGTTCTAACAAAGGACAGGCTTATGGCCGCGTCACAGGAAGTCGTAGGGTGTGAGCGTGACTTGAAAATGCCAAGTGGTACAAAAGTGGTTTAGTTTTTTTTAAATAAATTTTCCGCGCGACCTAGGAGGTTCACACAAAGGACAGTCTGATAGTCGCGTCACAGGACGTCGTATGGTTCGGGCGTTGCTCCAATACGCCTCGTGGTTCAAAAGTGGTTTAGTTTTTTTCGAATATCTCGGCCTCCGCGCGACCCAGAAGGTTCAAAAGAAGGACAGGCTGACGGCCGCGTAACAGGCCTGGGTCGTTGGGTGTGAACGTGACAGCGATACGCCCAGTGGTTCAAAAGTGGTTTAGTTTTTTTTAATGTCTTGGCCCCCGCGCGACCTAGGAGAGTTGAACAAAGGACAGGCTGATGGTTGCGTCACAGGAAGTCGTATGGCGTTGGCGTGGCTTCGATACGCCCAGTGGCACAAAAGTAGTTTAGTTTTTTTTTAAATATATTTTCCGCGCGAACTAAAAGGTTTACAGAAAGGACGGGCTTATGGCCGCGTCACAGGACGGCATATGGTTGTGGCGTAGCTTTGATATCTCGGCCCCCGTTCGATCGAGGAGGTTCAAACAAAGAACAGGCTGATAGTCGCGTTACAGGAAGTCGTATGGTGTGGGCGTGGCTACGATACGCCCAGTGGTACTAAAATTGTTTAGTTTTTTTCAAATATATTTTCCGCGCGACCTAGAAGGTTCACACAAAGGGCAGGCTTATGGACGCATCACAGGACGGCGTATGGTTTGGCCGTGGCTTCGATACGCCCATTGGTTCAAAGGTTGTATAGTTTTTTTTAATATCTCGGCCCCCTTTCGATCGAGGAGGTTCAAACAAAGGACAGGCTGATGGTCGCGTCACAGGAAGTCGTAGGGTGTAAGCGTGACTCTAAAATGCCAAGTGGTACAAAAGTGGTTTAGTTTTTTTTAAATATATTTTCCGCGCGACCTACGAGGTTCACACAAAGAACACGCTTTTGGACGCATTAGAGCGGCGTATGGTTTGGCCGTGGCTTCGCTACGCCCATTGGTTCAAAGGTTGTATAGTTTTTTTTAATATCTCGGCCTCCGCACGACCCAGAAGGTTCAAAAGAAGGACAGGCTGACGGCCGCGTAACAGGCCTGGGTCGTTGGGTGTGAACGTGACTTCAATACGCCCAGTGGTACAAAAGTGGTTTAGTTTGTTTTTAATATCTCGGCCCCCGCGCGACCCAGAAGGTTCAAAAGAAGGACAGGCTAATGGCAGCGTCACAGGACGACGTAGGGTGTGGGCGTAACTTCGATACGCCCAGTGGTTCAAAAGTGTTTTTTTTTAATATTTCGGCCCCCGCGCGAACCAGGAGGTTCAAACGAAGGACAGACTGAGGGCCGCGTCACAGGACGTCGTAGGGTGTGGACGTGACTTCAATACGCCCAGTGCTTCAAAAGTGGTTTAGTTTTTTCTAAATATATTTTCCGCGCGACCTAGGAGGTTCACACAAAGGGCAGGCTTATGGACGCATCACAGGATGGCGTATGGTTTGGGCGTTGCTTCAATACGCCTAGTGGTTCAAAAGTGGTTTAGTTATTTTCGAATATCTCGGCCTCCGCGCGACCCAGAAGGTTCAAAAGAAGGATAGGCTGACGGCCGCGTAACAGGTCTGGCTCGTTGGGTGTGAACGTGACTTCAATACGCCCAGTGCTTCAAAAGTGGTTTAGTTTTTTTTAAATATCTCTTCCTCTGCTCGACCTAGGAGGTTCACACAAATGACAGGCTGACGGGCCCGTCACAGGACGTTGTATGGTTTAGACGTTGCTTCAATACGCCCAGTGGTACAAAAGTAGTTTAGTTTTTTTTAATGTCTTGGCCCCCGCGCGAACTAGAAGAGTTGAACAAAGGACAGGCTGATAGTCGCGTCACAGGACATCGTATGGTTTGGGCGTTGCTTCAATACGCCTTGTGGTTCAAAAGTGGTTTAGTTTTTTTCGAATATCTCGGCCTCCGCGCGACCCAGAAGGTTCAAAAGAAGGATAGGCTGACGGCCGCGTAACAGGTCTGGGTCGTTGGGTGTGAACGTGACTGCAATACGCCCAGTGCTTCAAAAGTGGTTTAGTTTTTTTTAAATATCTCTTCCTCTGCTCGACCTAGGAGGTTCACACAAATGACAGGCTGACGGGCCCGTCACAGGACGTTGTATGGTTTAGACGTTGCTTCAATACGCCCAGTGGTACAAAAGTAGTTTAGTTTTTTTTAATGTCTTGGCCCCCGCGCGAACTAGGAGAGTTGAACAAAGGACAGGCTGATAGTCGCGTCACAGGACGTCGTATGGTGTGGGCGTGGCTTCGATACGCCTAGTGGTACAAAAGTGGTTTAGTTTGTTTATTATCTTTTCCACGCGACCTAGGAGGTTCACACAAAGGACAGGCTTTTGGACGCTTTACAGGACGGCGTATGGTTTGGCCGTGGCTTCGATACGCCCATTGGTTCAAAGGTTGTATAGTTTTTTATAATATCTCGGCCCCCGCTCGATCGTGGAGGTTCAAACAAAGAACAGCCTGATAGTCGCGTCACAGGACGTCGTATGGTTTGGGCGTTACTTCAATACGCCTAGTGGTTCAAAAGTGGTTTAGTTTTTTTCGAATATCTCGGCCTCCGCACGACCCAGAAGGTTCAAAAGAAGGATAGGCTGACGGCCGCGTAACAGGTCTGGGTCGTTGGGTGTGAACGTGACTTCAATACGCCAAGTGGTTCAAAAGTGGTTTAGTTTGTTTTTAATATCTCGGCCCCCGCTCGACCTAGAAGGTTCACACAAAGGACGGGCTTATGGCCGCGTCACAGGACGGCATATGGTTGTGGCGTAGCTTTGATATCTCGGCCCCCGTTCGATCGAGGAGGTTCAAACAAAGAACATGCTGATAGTCGCGTCACAGGAAGTCGTAGGGTGTGAGCGTGACTTTAAAATGCCAAGTGGTACAAAAGTGGTTTAGTTTTTTTTAAATAAATTTTCCGCGCGACCTAGGAGGTTCACACAAAGGACAGTCTGATAGTCGCGTCACAGGACGTTGTATGGTTTGGGCGTTGCTTCAATACGCCTCGTGGTTCAAAAGTGGTTTAGTTTTTTTCGAATATCTCGGCCTCCGCGCGACCCAGAAGGTTCAAACAAAAAACAGCCTGATAGTCGCGTCACAGGACGTCGTATGGTTTGGGCGTTGCTTTGATACGCCCAGTGGTACTAAAGTTGTTTAGTTTTTTTTAAATAAATTTTCCGCGCGACCTAGGAGGTTCACACAAAGGACAGTCTGATAGTCGCGTCACAGGACGTCGTATGGTTTGGGCGTTGCTTCAATACGCCCAGTGGTTTAAAAGTGGTTTAGTTTTTTTTAATGTCTTGGCCCCCGCGCGACCTAGGAGAGTTGAACAAAGGACAGGCTGATGGTTGCGTCACAGGAAGTCGTATGATGTGGGCGTGGCTACGATACGCCCAGTGGTACTAAAGTTGTTTAGTTTTTTTTAAATATATTTTCCGCTTGACCTAGGAGGTTCACACAAAGAACACGCTTTTGGACGCATCACAGGACGGCGTATGGTTTGGCCGTGGCTTCGATACGCCCATTGGTTCAAATGTTGTATAGTTTTTTTTAATATCTCGGCCCCCGTTCGATCGAGGAGGTTCAAACAAAGGACAGGCTGATGGTCGCGTCACAGGAAGTCGTAGGGTGTAAGCGTGACTCTAAAATGCCAAGTGGTACAAAAGTGGTTTAGTTTTTTTTAAATATATTTTCCGCGCGACCTAGGAGGTTCACACAAAGAACACGCTTTTGGACGCATCACAGAACGGCGTATGGTTTGGCCGTGGCTTCGATACGCCCATTGGTTCAAAGGTTGTATAGTTTTTTTTAATATCTCGGCCCCCGCTCGATCGAAGAGGTTCAAACAAAAAACAGCCTGATAGTCGCGTCACAGGACGTCGTATGGTTTGGGCGTTGCTTTGATACGCCCAGTGGTACTAAAGTTGTTTAGTTTTTTTTAAATATATCTTCCGCGCGACCTAGAAGGTTCACACAAAGGACGGGCTTATGGCCGCGTCACAGGACGGCATATGGTTTTGGCGTAGCTTTGATATCTCGGCCCCCGTTCGATCGAGGAGGTTCAAACAAAGAACATGCTGATAGTCGCGTTACAGGAAGTCGTATGGTGTGGGCGTGGCTACGATACGCCCAGTGGTACTAAAGTTGTTTAGTTTTTTTTAAATATATTTTCCGCGCGACCTAGAAGGTTCACACAAAGGGCAGGCTTATGGACGCATCACACGACGGCGTATGGTTTTGCCGTGGCTTCGATACGCCCATTGGTTCAAAGGTTGTATAGTTTTTTTTAATATCTCGGCCCCCTCTCGATCGAAGAGGTTCAAACAAAAAACAGCCTGATAGTCGCGTCACAGGACGTCGTATGGTTTGGGCGTTGCTTCGATACGCCCAGTGGTACTGAAGTTGTTTAGTTTTTTTTTCAATATATTTTCCGCGCGACCTAGGAGGTTCACACAAAGGGCAGGCTTATGGACGCATCACAGGACGACATATGTTTTGGCCGTGGCTTCGATACGCCCATTGGTTTAAAGGTTGTATAGTTTTTTTTAATATCTCGGCCCCCGCTCGATCGAAGAGGTTCAAACAAAAAGCAGCCTGATAGTCGCGTCACAGGACGTCGTATGGTTTGGGCGTTGCTTCAATACGCCTAGTGGTTCAAAAGTGGTTTAGTCTTTTTCGAATATCTCGGCCTCCGCACGACCCAGAAGGTTCAAAAGAAGGACAGGCTGACGGCCGCGTAACAGGCCTGGGTCGTTGGGTGTGAACGTGACTTCAATACGCCCAGTGGTACAAAAGTGGTTTAGTTTGTTTTTAATATCTCGGCCCCCGCTCGATCGAGGAGGTTCTAACAAAGGACAGGCTTATGGCCGCGTCACAGGACGTCGTAGGGTGTGGGCGTAACTTCGATACGCCCAGTGGTTCAAAAGTGTTTTTTTTTTAATATCGTGGCCCCCGGTCGATCGAGGAGGTTCTAACAAAGGACAGGCTTATGGCCGCGTCACAGGAAGTCGTAGGGTGTGAGCGTGACTTTAAAATGCCAAGTGGTACAAAAGTGGTTTAGTTTTTTTTAAATAAAGTTTCCGCGCGACCTCGGAGGTTCACACAAAGGACAGTCTGATAGTCGCGTCACAGGACGTCGTATGGTTTGGGCGTTGCTTCAATACGCCTAGTGGTTCAAAAGTGGTTTAGTTTGTTTCGAATATCTCGGCCTCCGCGCGACCCAGAAGGTTCAAAAGAAGGACAGGCTTATGGCCGCGTAACAGGCCTGGGTCGTTGGGTGTGAACGTGACTTCAATACGCCCAGTGCTTCAAAAGTGGTTTAGTTTGTTTTTAATATCGTGGCCCCCGGTCGATCGAGGAGGTTCAAACAAAGAACAGGCTTATGGCCGCGTCACAGGAAGTCGTAGGGTGTGAGCGTGACTTTAAAATGCCAAGTGGTACAAAAGTGGTTTAGTTTTTTTTAAATAAATTTTCCGCGCGACCTAGGAGGTTCACACAAAGGACAGTCTGATAGTCGCGTCACAGGACGTCGTATGGTTTGGGCGTTGCTTCAATACGCCTAGTGGTTCAAAAGTGGTTTAGTTTTTTTCGAATATCTCGGCCTCCGCACGACCCAGAAGGTTCAAAAGAAGGACAGGCTGACGGCCGCGTAACAGGCCTGGGTCGTTGTGTGTGAACGTGACTTCAATACGCCCAGTGCTTCAAAAGTGGTTTAGTTTGTTTTTAATATCTCGGCCCCCGCTCGATCGAGGAGGTTCTAATAAAGGACAGGCTTATGGCCGCGTCACAGGACAGCATATGGTTTGGGCGTGGCTTTGATTCGCCCAGTAGTTCAAAGGTTGTATAGTTTTTTATAATATCTCGGCCCCCGCTCGATTGTGGAGGTTCAAACAAAGAACAGCCTGATAGTCGCGTCACAGGACGTCGTATGGTTTGGGCGTTGCTTCAATACGCCTAGTGGTACAAAAGTAGTTTAGTTTTTTTTAATGTCTTGGCCCCCGCGCGAACTAGGAGAGTTGAACAAAGGACAGGCTGATAGTCGCGTCACAGGACGGCGTATGGTGTGGCCGTGGCTTCGATACGCCCATTGGTTCAAAGGTTGTATAGTTTTTTATAATATCTCGGCCCCCGCTCGATCGTGGAGGTTCAAACAAAGAACAGCCTGATAGTCGCGTTACAGGACGTCGTATGGTTTGGGCGTTGCTTCAATACGCCTAGTGGTTCAAAAGTGGTTTAGTTTTTTTCGAATATCTCGACCTCCGCGCGACCCAGAAGGTTCAAAAGAAGGATAGGCTGACGGCCGCGTAACAGGTCTGGGTCGTTGGGTTTGAACGTGACTTCAATACGCCCAGTGGTTCAAAAGTGGTTTAGTTTGTTTTTAATATCTCGGCCCCCGCTCGATCGAGGAGGTTCACACAAAGGACATGCTTATGGCCGCGTCACAGGACGGCGTATGGTTTGGCCGTGGCTTTGATTCGCCCAGTGGTTCACAGGTTGTATATTTTTTTATAATATCTCGCCCCCGCTCGATCGTGGAGGTTCAAACAAAGAACAGCCTGATAGTCGCGTCACAGGACGTCGTATGGTTTGGGCGTTACTTCAATACGCCTAGTGGTTCAAAAGTGGTTTAGTTTTTTTCGAATATCTCGGCCTCCGCGCGACCCAGAAGGTTCAAAAGAAGGATAGGCTGACGGCCGCGTAACAGGTCTGGGTCGTTGGGTGTGAACGTGACTTCAATACGCCTAGTGGTTCAAAAGTGGTTTAGTTTGTTTTTAATATCTCGGCCCCCGCTCGATCGAGAAGGTTCTAACAAAGGACAGGCTTATGGCCGCGTCACAGGACGGCATATGGTTTGGGCGTGGCTTTGATTCGCCCAGTGGTTCACAGGTTGTATATTTTTTTTTAATATCTCGGCCCCCGTTCGACCGAGGAGGTTCAAACAAAGGACAGGCTGATGGTCGCGTCACAGGAAGTCGTAGGGTGTGAGCGTGACTTTAAAATGCCAAGTGGTACAAAAGTGGTTTAGCTTTGTTTAAATATATTTTCCGCGCGACCTAGAAGGTTCACACAAAGGACACGCTTTTGGACGCATCACAGGACGGCGTATGGTTTGGCCGTGGCTTCGATACGCCCATTGGTTCAAAGATTGTATAGTTTTTTATGATATCTCGGCCCCCGCTCGATCGAGGAGGTTCAAACAAAGAACAGCCTGATAGTCGCGTCACAGGACGTCGTATGGTTTGGGCGTTGCTTCAATACGCCTAGTGGTTCAAAAGTGGTTTAGTTTTTTTCGAATATCTCGGCCTCCGCGCGACCCAGAAGGTTCAAAAGAAGGATAGGCTGACGGCAGCGTAACAGGTCTGGGTCGTTGGGTGTGAACGTGACTTCAATACGCCCAGTGGTTCAAAAGTGGTTTAGTTTGTTTTTAATATCTCGGCCCCCGCTCGATCGAGAAGGTTCTAACAAAGGACAGGCTTATGGCCGCGTCACAGGACGGCGTATGGTTTGGCCGTGGCTTTGATTCGCCCAGTGGTTCACAGGTTGTATATTTTTTTTTAATATCTCGGCCCCTGCTCGATCGAATAGGTTCAAACAAAGGACAGGCTGATAGTCGCGTTACAGGAAGTCGTATGATGTGGGCGTGGCTACGATACGCCCAATGGTACTAAAGTTGTTTAGTTTTTTTTAAATATATTTTCCGCGCAACCTAGGAGAATCACACAAAGGGCAGGCTTTTGGACGCATCACAGGACGGCGTATGGTTTGGCCGTGGCTTCGATACGCCCATTGGTTCACAGGTTGTATATTTTTTTTTAATATCTCGGCCCCTGCTCGATCGAGGAGGTTCAAACAAAGAACAGCCTGATAGTCGCGTCACAGGACGTCGTATGGTTTGGGCGTGTCTTCGGTACGCCCAGTGGTACTAAAGTTGTTTAGTTTTTTTTAAATATATTTTCCGCGCGACCTAGGAGGTTCACACAAAGGGCAGGCTTATGGACGCATCACAAGGCGACATATGTTTTGGCCGTGGCTTCGATACGCCCATTGGTTTAAAGGTTGCATAGTTTTTTTTAATATCTCGGCCCCCGCTCGATCGAAGAGGTTCAAACAAAGAACAGGCTGATAGTCGCGTTACAGGAAGTCGTATGGTGTGGGCGTGGCTACGATACGCCGAGTGGTACTAAAGTTGTTTAGTTTTTTTCGAGTATCTCTGCCTCCGAGCGACCCAGAAGGTTCAAAAGAAGGACAGGCTGACGGCCGCGTAACAGGCCTGGGTCGTTGGGTGTGAACGTGACTTCAATACGCCCAGTGCTTCAAAAGTGGTTTAGTTTGTTTTTAATATCGTGGCCCCCGGTCGATCGAGGAGGTCCTAACAAAGGACAAGTTTATGGCCGCGTCACAGGAAGTCGTAGGGTGTGAGCGTGACTTTAAAATGCCAAGTGGTACAAAAGTGGTTTAGTTTTTTTTAAATAAATTTTCCGCGCGACCTAGGAGGTTCACACAAAGGACAGTCTGATAGTCGCGTCACAGGACGTCGTATGGTTTGGGCGTTGCTTCAATACGCCTAGTGGTTCAAAAGTGGTTTAGTTTTTTTCGAATATCTCGGCCTCCGCACGACCCAGAAGGTTCAAAAGAAGGACAGGCTGACGGCCGCGTAACAGGCCTGGGTCGTTGGGTGTGAACGTGACTTCAATACGCCCAGTGCTTCAAAAGTGGTTTAGTTTTTTTTCAATATCGTGGCCCCCGGTCGATCGAGGAGGTTCTAACAAAGGACAGGCTTATGGCCGCGTCACAGGAAGTCGTAGGGTGTGAGCGTGACTTTAAAGTGCCAAGTGGTACAAAAGTGGTTTAGTTTTTTTTAAATAAATTTTCCGCGCGACCTAGGAGGTTCACACAAAGGACAGTCTGATAGTCGCGTCACAGGACGTCGTATGGTTTGGGCGTTGCTTCAATACGCCTCGTGTTTCAAAAGTGGTTTAGTTTTTTTCGAATATCTCGGCCTCCGCGCGACCCAGAAGGTTCAAAAGAAGGACAGGCTGACGGCCGCGTAACAGGCCTGGGTCGTTGGGTGTGAACGTGACTGCGATACGCCCAGTGGTTCAAAAGTGGTTTAGTTTTTTTTAATGTCTTGGCCCCCACGCGACCTAGGAGAGTTGAACAAAGGACAGGCTGATGGTTGCGTCACAGGAAGTCGTATGGCGTTGGCGTGGCTTCGATACGCGCAGTGGCACAAAAGTAGTTTAGTTTTTTTTAAATATATTTTCCGCTCGAACTAAAAGGTTTACAGAAAGGATAGGCTTATGGCCGCGTCACAGGACGGCATATGGTTGTGGCGTAGCTTTGATATCTCGGCCCCCGTTCGACCGAGGAGGTTCAAACAAAGGACAGGCTGATGGTCGCGTCACAGGAAGTCGTAGGGTGTGAGCGTGACTTTAAAATGCCAAGTGGTACAAAAGTGGTTTAGTTTTGTTTAAATATATTTTCCGCGCGACCTAGAAGGTTCACACAAAGGACACGCTTTTGGACGCATCACAGGACGGCGTATGGTTTGGCCGTGGCTTCGATACGCCCATTGGTTCAAAGATTGTATAGTTTTTTATGATATCTCGGTCCCCGCTCGATCGAGGAGGTTCAAACAAAGAACAGCCTGATAGCCGCGTCACAGGACGTCGTATGGTTTGGGCGTTGCTTCAATACGCCTAGTGGTTCAAAAGTGGTTTAGTTTGTTTTTAATGTCTTGGCCCCCGCGCGACCTAGGAGAGTTGAACAAAGGACAGGCTGATGGTTGCGTCACAGGAAGTCGTATGGCGTTGGCGTGGCTTCGATACGCCCAGTGGCACAAAAGTAGTTTAGTTTTTTTTAAATATATTTTCCGCTCGAACTAAAAGGTTTACAGAAAGGATAGGCTTATGGCCGCGTCACAGGACGGCATATGGTTGTGGCGTAGCTTTGATATCTCGGCCCCCGTTCGACCTCGGAGGTTCACACAAAGGACAGTCTGATAGTCGCGTCACAGGACGTCGTATGGTTTGGGCGTTGCTTCAATACGCCTAGTGGTTCAAAAGTGGTTTAGTTTGTTTCGAATATCTCGGCCTCCGCGCGACCCAGAAGGTTCAAAAGAAGGACAGGCTTATGGCCGCGTAACAGGCCTGGGTCGTTGGGTGTGAACGTGACTTCAATACGCCCAGTGCTTCAAAAGTGGTTTAGTTTGTTTTTAATATCGTGGCCCCCGGTCGATCGAGGAGGTTCAAACAAAGAACAGGCTTATGGCCGCGTCACAGGAAGTCGTAGGGTGTGAGCGTGACTTTTAAATGCCAAGTGGTACAAAAGTGGTTTAGTTTTTTTTAAATAAATTTTCCGCGCGACCTAGGAGGTTCACACAAAGGACAGTCTGATAGTCGCGTCACAGGACGTCGTATGGTTTGGGCGTTGCTTCAATACGCCTAGTGGTTCAAAAGTGGTTTAGTTTTTTTCGAATATCTCGGCCTCCGCACGACCCAGAAGGTTCAAAAGAAAGACAGGCTGACGGCCGCGTAACAGGCCTGGGTCGTTGTGTGTGAACGTGACTTCAATACGCCCAGTGCTTCAAAAGTGGTTTAGTTTGTTTTTAATATCTCGGCCCCCGCTCGATCGAGGAGGTTCTAACAAAGGACAGGCTTATGGCCGCGTCACAGGACAGCATATGGTTTGGGCGTGGCTTTGATTCGCCCAGTAGTTCAAAGGATGTATAGTTTTTTATAATATCTCGGCCCCCGCTCGATCGTGGAGGTTCAAACAAAGAACAGCCTGATAGTCGCGTCACAGGACGTCGTATGGTTTGGGCGTTGCTTCAATACGCCTAGTGGTACAAAAGTAGTTTAGTTTTTTTTAATGTCTTGGCCCCCACGCGAACTAGGAGAGTTGAACAAAGGACAGGCTGATAGTCGCGTCACAGGACGGCGTATGGTTTGGCCGTGGCTTCGATACGCCCATTGGTTCAAAGGTTGTATAGTTTTTTATAATATCTCGGCCCCCGCTCGATCGTGGAGGTTCAAACAAAGAACAGCCTGATAGTCGCGTTACAGGACGTCGTATGGTTTGGGCGTTGCTTCAATACGCCTAGTGGTTCAAAAGTGGTTTAGTTTTTTTCGAATATCTCGACCTCCGCGCGACCCAGAAGGTTCAAAAGAAGGATAGGCTGACGGCCGCGTAACAGGTCTGGGTCGTTGGGTTTGAACGTGACTTCAATACGCCCAGTGGTTCAAAAGTGGTTTAGTTTGTTTTTAATATCTCGGCCCCCGCTCGATCGAGGAGGTTCACACAAAGGACATGCTTAAGGCCGCGTCACAGGACGGCGTATGGTTTGGCCGTGGCTTTGATTCGCCCAGTGGTTCACAGGTTGTATATTTTTTTATAATATCTCGCCCCCGCTCGATCGTGGAGGTTCAAACAAAGAACAGCCTGATAGTCGCGTCACAGGACGTCGTATGGTTTGGGCGTTACTTCAATACGCCTAGTGGTTCAAAAGTGGTTTAGTTTTTTTCGAATATCTCGGCCTCCGCGCGACCCAGAAGGTTCAAAAGAAGGATAGGCTGACGGCCGCGTAACAGGTCTGGGTCGTTGGGTGTGAACGTGACTTCAATACGCCTAGTGGTTCAAAAGTGGTTTAGTTTGTTTTTAATATCTCGGCCCCCGCTCGATCGAGAAGGTTCTAACAAAGGACAGGCTTATGGCCGCGTCACAGGACGGCATATGGTTTGGGCGTGGCTTTGATTCGCCCAGTGGTTCACAGGTTGTATATTTTTTTTTAATATCTCGGCCCCCGTTCGACCGAGGAGGTTCAAACAAAGGACAGGCTGATGGTCGCGTCACAGGAAGTCGTAGGGTGTGAGCGTGACTTTAAAATGCCAAGTGGTACAAAAGTGGTTTAGCTTTGTTTAAATATATTTTCCGCGCGACCTAGAAGGTTTACACAAAGGACACGCTTTTGGACGCATCACAGGACGGCGTATGGTTTGGCCGTGGCTTCGATACGCCCATTGGTTCAAAGATTGTATAGTTTTTTATGATATCTCGGCCCCCGCTCGATCGAGGAGGTTCAAACAAAGAACAGCCTGATAGTCGCGTCACAGGACGTCGTATGGTTTGGGCGTTGCTTCAATACGCCTAGTGGTTCAAAAGTGGTTTAGTTTTTTTCGAATATCTCGGCCTCCGCGCGACCCAGAAGGTTCAAAAGAAGGATAGGCTGACGGCAGCGTAACAGGTCTGGGTCGTTGGGTGTGAACGTGACTTCAATACGCCCAGTGGTTCAAAAGTGGTTTAGTTTGTTTTTAATATCTCGGCCCCCGCTCGATCGAGAAGGTTCTAACAAAGGACAGGCTTATGGCCGCGTCACAGGACGGCGTATGGTTTGGCCGTGGCTTTGATTCGCCCAGTGGTTCACAGGTTGTATATTTTTTTTTAATATCTCGGCCCCTGCTCGATCGAATAGGTTCAAACAAAGGACAGGCTGATAGTCGCGTTACAGGAAGTCGTATGATGTGGGCGTGGCTACGATACGCCCAATGGTACTAAAGTTGTTTAGTTTTTTTTAAATATATTTTCCGCGCAACCTAGGAGAATCACACAAAGGGCAGGCTTTTGGACGCATCACAGGACGGCGTATGGTTTGGCCGTGGCTTCGATACGCCCATTGGTTCACAGGTTGTATATTTTTTTTTAATATCTCGGCCCCTGCTCGATCGAGGAGGTTCAAACAAAGAACAGCCTGATAGTCGCGTCACAGGACGTCGTATGGTTTGGGCGTGTCTTCGGTACGCCCAGTGGTACTAAAGTTGTTTAGTTTTTTTTAAATATATTTTCCGCGCGACCTAGGAGGTTCACACAAAGGGCAGGCTTATGGACGCATCACAAGGCGACATATGTTTTGGCCGTGGCTTCGATACGCCCATTGGTTTAAAGGTTGCATAGTTTTTTTTAATATCTCGGCCCCCGCTCGATCGAAGAGGTTCAAACAAAGAACAGGCTGATAGTCGCGTTACAGGAAGTCGTATGGTGTGGGCGTGGCTACGATACGCCGAGTGGTACTAAAGTTGTTTAGTTTTTTTCGAGTATCTCTGCCTCCGAGCGACCCAGAAGGTTCAAAAGAAGGACAGGCTGACGGCCGCGTAACAGGCCTGGGTCGTTGGGTGTGAACGTGACTTCAATACGCCCAGTGCTTCAAAAGTGGTTTAGTTTGTTTTTAATATCGTGGCCCCCGGTCGATCGAGGAGGTCCTAACAAAGGACAAGTTTATGGCCGCGTCACAGGAAGTCGTAGGGTGTGAGCGTGACTTTAAAATGCCAACTGGTACAAAAGTGGTTTAGTTTTTTTTAAATAAATTTTCCGCGCGACCTAGGAGGTTCACACAAAGGACAGTCTGATAGTCGCGTCACAGGACGTCGTATGGTTTGGGCGTTGCTTCAATACGCCTAGTGGTTCAAAAGTGGTTTAGTTTTTTTCGAATATCTCGGCCTCCGCACGACCCAGAAGGTTCAAAAGAAGGACAGGCTGACGGCCGCGTAACAGGCCTGGGTCGTTGGGTGTGAACGTGACTTCAATACGCCCAGTGCTTCAAAAGTGGTTTAGTTTTTTTTCAATATCGTGGCCCCCGGTCGATCGAGGAGGTTCTAACAAAGGACAGGCTTATGGCCGCGTCACAGGAAGTCGTAGGGTGTGAGCGTGACTTTAAAGTGCCAAGTGGTACAAAAGTGGTTTAGTTTTTTTTAAATAAATTTTCCGCGCGACCTAGGAGGTTCACACAAAGGACAGTCTGATAGTCGCGTCACAGGACGTCGTATGGTTTGGGCGTTGCTTCAATACGCCTCGTGTTTCAAAAGTGGTTTAGTTTTTTTCGAATATCTCGGCCTCCGCGCGACCCAGAAGGTTCAAAAGAAGGACAGGCTGACGGCCGCGTAACAGGCCTGGGTCGTTGGGTGTGAACGTGACTGCGATACGCCCAGTGGTTCAAAAGTGGTTTAGTTTTTTTTAATGTCTTGGCCCCCACGCGACCTAGGAGAGTTGAACAAAGGACAGGCTGATGGTTGCGTCACAGGAAGTCGTATGACGTTGGCGTGGCTTCGATACGCGCAGTGGCACAAAAGTAGTTTAGTTTTTTTTAAATATATTTTCCGCTCGAACTAAAAGGTTTACAGAAAGGATAGGCTTATGGCCGCGTCACAGGACGGCATATGGTTGTGGCGTAGCTTTGATATCTCGGCCCCCGTTCGACCGAGGAGGTTCAAACAAAGGACAGGCTGATGGTCGCGTCACAGGAAGTCGTAGGGTGTGAGCGTGACTTTAAAATGCCAAGTGGTACAAAAGTGGTTTAGTTTTGTTTAAATATATTTTCCGCGCGACCTAGAAGGTTCACACAAAGGACACGCTTTTGGACGCATCACAGGACGGCGTATGGTTTGGCCGTGGCTTCGATACGCCCATTGGTTCAAAGATTGTATAGTTTTTTATGATATCTCGGCCCCCGCTCGATCGAGGAGGTTCAAACAAAGAACAGCCTGATAGCCGCGTCACAGGACGTCGTATGGTTTGGGCGTTGCTTCAATACGCCTAGTGGTTCAAAAGTGGTTTAGTTTGTTTTTAATGTCTTGGCCCCCGCGCGACCTAGGAGAGTTGAACAAAGGACAGGCTGATGGTTGCGTCACAGGAAGTCGTATGGCGTTGGCGTGGCTTCGATACGCCCAGTGGCACAAAAGTAGTTTAGTTTTTTTTAAATATATTTTCCGCTCGAACTAAAAGGTTTACAGAAAGGATAGGCTTATGGCCGCGTCACAGGACGGCGTATGGTTTGGCCGTGGCTTCGATACGCCCATTGGTTCAAAGATTGTATAGTTTTTTATGATATCTCGGCCTCCGCACGACCCAGAAGGTTCAAAAGAAGGATAGGCTGACGGCCGCGTAACAGGTCTGGGTCGTTGGGTGTGAACGTGACTTCAATACGCCAAGTGGTTCAAAAGTGGTTTAGTTTGTTTTTAATATCGTGGGCCCCGGTCGATCGAGGAGGTTCAAACAAAGAACAGCCTGATAGTCGCGTCACAGGACGTCGTATGGTTTGGGCGTGACTTCGGTACGCCCAGTGGTACTAAAGTTGTTTAGTTTTTTTTAAATATATTTTCCGCGCGACCTAGGAGGTTCACACAAAGGGCAGGCTTATGGACGCATCACAAGGCGACATATGTTTTGGCCGTGGCTTCGATACGCCCATTGGTTTAAAGGTTGCATAGTTTTTTTTAATATCTCGGCCCCCGCTCGATCGAAGAGGTTCAAACAAAAAGCAGCCTGATAGTCGCGTCACAGGACGTCTTATGGTTTGGGCGTTGCTTCAATACGCCTAGTGGTTCAAAAGTGGTTTGGTTTTTTTCGAGTATCTCTGCCGCCGCGCGACCCAGAAGGTTCAAAAGAAGGACAGGCTGACGGCCGCGTAACAGGCCTGGGTCGTTGGGTGTGAACGTGACTTCAATACGCCCAGTCCTTCAAAAGTGGTTTAGTTTGTTTTTAATATCGTGGCCCCCGGTCGATCGAGGAGGTCCTAACAAAGGACAAGGTTATGGCCGCGTCACAGGAAGTCGTAGGGTGTGAGCGTGACTTTAAAATGCCAAGTGGTACAAAAGTGGTTTAGTTTTTTTTAAATAAATTTTCCGCGCGACCTAGGAGGTTCACACAAAGGACAGTCTGATAGTCGCGTCACAGGACGTCGTATGGTTTGGGCGTTGCTTCAATACGCCTAGTGGTTCAAAAGTGGTTTAGTTTTTTTTGAATATCTCGGCCTCCGCACGACCCAGAAGGTTCAAAAGAAGGACAGGCTGACGGCCGCGTAACAGGCCTGGGTCGTTGGGTGTGAACGTGACTTCAATACGCCCAGTGCTTCAAAAGTGGTTTAGTTTTTTTTTAATATCGTGGCCCCCGTTCGATCGAGGAGGTTCTAACAAAGGACAGGCTTATGGCCGCGTCACAGGAAGTCGTAGGGTGTGAGCGTGACTTTAAAATGCCAAGTGGTACAAAAGTGGTTTAGTTTTTCTTAAATAAATTTTCCGCGCGACCTAGGAGGTTCACACAAAGGACAGTCTGATAGTCGCGTCACAGGACGTCGTATGGTTTGGGCGTTGCTTCAATACGCCTCGTGGTTCAAAAGTGGTTTAGTTTTTTTCGAATATCTCGGCCTCCGCGCGACCCAGAAGGTTCAAAAGAAGGACAGGCTGACGGCCGCGTAACAGGCCTGGGTCGTTGGGTGTGAACGTGACTACGATACGCCCAGTGGTTCAAAAGTGGTTTAGTTTTTTTTAATGTCTTGGCCCCCGCGCGACCTAGGAGAGTTGAACAAAGGACAGGCTGATGGTTGCGTCACAGGAAGTCGTATGGCGTTGGCGTGGCTTCGATACGCCCAGTGGCACAAAAGTAGTTTAGTTTTTTTAAAATATATTTTCCGCTCGAACTAAAAGGTTTACAGAAAGGATAGGCTTATGGCCGCGTCACAGGACGGCATATGGTTGTGGCGTAGCTTTGATATCTCGGCCCCTGTTCGATCGAGGAGGTTCAAACAAAGAACAGGCTGATGGTCGCGTCACAGGAAGTCCTAGGGTGTGAGCGTGACTTTAAAATGCCAAGTGGTACAAAAGTGGTTTAGTTTTTTTTAAATATATTTTCCGCCCGACCTAGAAGGTTCACACAAAGGACACGCTTTTGGACGCATCACAGGACGGCGTATGGTTTGGCCGTGGCTTCGATACGCCCATTGGTTCAAAGATTGTATAGTTTTTTATGATATCTCGGCCCCCGCTCGATCGAGGAGGTTCAAACAAAGAACAGCCTGATAGTCGCGTCACAGGACGTCGTATGGTTTGGGCGTTGCTTCAATACGCCTAGTGGTTCAAAAGTGGTTTAGTTTTTTTCGAATATCTCGGCCTCCGCGCGACCCAGAAGGTTCAAAAGAAGGACAGGCTGACGGCCGCGTAACAGGCCTGGGTCGTTGGGTGTGATTGTGACTGCGATACGCCCAGTGGTTCAAAAGTGGTTTAGTTTTTTTTAATGTCTTGGCCCCCGCGCGACCTAGAAGAGTTGAACAAAGGACAGGCTGATGGTTGCGTCACAGAAAGTCGTATGGCGTTGGCGTGGCTTCGATGCGCCCAGTGGCACAAAAGTAGTTTAGTTTTTTTTAAATATATTTTCCGCGCGAACTAAAAGGTTTACAGAAAGGATAGGCTTATGGCCGCGTCCCAGGACGGCATATGGTTGTGGCGTAGCTTTGATATCTTGGCCCCTGTTCGATCGAGGAGGTTCAAACAAAGAACAGGCTGATGGTCGCGTCACAGGAAGTCGTAGGGTGTGAGCGTGACTTTAAAATGCCAAGTGGTACAAAAGTGGTTTAGTTTTTTTTAAATATATTTTCCGCGCGACCTATAAGGTTCAGACAAAGGACACGCTTTTGGACGCATCACAGGACGGCGTATGGTTTGGCCGTGGCTTCGATACGCCCATTGGTTCAAAGATTGTATATTTTTTTTAATATCTCGGCCCCTGCTCGATCGAATAGGTTCAAACAAAGGACAGGCTGATAGTCGCGTTACAGGATGTCGAATGGTGTGGCTGTGGCTACGATACGCCCAGTGGTACTAAAGTTGTTTAGTTTTTCTTAATTATTTTCCGCGCGACCTAGGAGGTTCACACAAAGGGCAGGCTGATAGTCGCGTTACAGGAAGTCGTATGGTTTGGCCGTGGCTTTGATACGCCCAGTGGTTCAAAGGTTGTATATTTTTTTTAATATCTCGGCCCCTGCTCGATCGAATAGGTTCAAACAAAGGACAGGCTGATAGTCGCGTTACAGGAAGTCGTATGGTGTGGACGTGGCTACGATACGCCCAATGGTACTAAAGTTGTTTAGTTTTTTTTAAATATATTTTCCGCGCTACCTATGAGGTTCACACAAAGGGCAGGCGTATGGTTGCATCACAGGACGACATATGTTTTGTCCGTGGCTTCGATACGCCCATTGGTTTAAAGGTTGTATAGTTTTTTTTAATATCTCGGCCCCCGCTCGATCGAAGAGGTTCAAACAAAAAGCAGCCTGATAGTCGCGTTACAGGACGTCGTATGGTTTGGGCCTTGCTTCAATACGCCTAGTGGTTCAAAAGTGGTTTAGTTTTTTTCGAACATCTCGGCCTCCGCGCGACCCAAAAGGTTCGAAAGAAGGACAGGCTAATGGCAGCGTCACAGGAGGTCGTATGGTTTGGGCGTGACTTCGGTACGCCCAGTGGTTCAAAAGTGTTTTTTTTTTAATATTTCGGTCCCCGCGCGAACCAGGAGGTTCAAACGAAGGACAGACTGAGAGCCGCGTCACAGGAAGTCGTAGGGTGTGACCGTCACTTTAAAATGCCAAGTGGTACAAAAGTGGTTTAGTTTTTTTTAAATAAATTTTCCGCGCCACCTCGGAGGTTCACACAAAGGACAGTCTGATAGTCGCGTCACAGGACGTCGTATGGTTTGGGCGTTGCTTCAATACGCCTAGTGGTTCAAAAGTGGTTTAGTTTTTTTCGAGTATCTCTGCCTCCGCGCGACCCAGAAGGTTCAAAAGAAGGACAGGCTGACGGCCGCGTAACAGGCCTGGGTCGTTGGGTGTGAACGTGACTTCAATACGCCCAGTGCTTCAAAAATGGATTAGTTTGTTTTTAATATCGTGGCCCCCGGTCGATCGAGGAGGTTCTAACAAAGGACAGGCTTATGGCCGCGTCACAGGAAGTCGTAGGGTGTCAGCGTGACTTTAAAATGCCAAGTGGTACAAAAGTGGTTTAGTTTTTTTTAAATAAATTTTCCGCGCGACCTAGGAGGTTCACACAAAAGACAGTCTGATAGTCGCGTCACAGGACGTCGTATGGTTTGGGCGTTGCTTCAATACGCCTAGTGGTTCAAAAGTGGTTTAGTTTTTTTCGAATATCTCGGCCTCCGCACGACCCAGAAGGTTCAAAAGAAGGATAGGCTGACGGCCGCGTAACAGGTCTGGGTCGTTGGGTGTGAACGTGACTTCAATACGCCAAGTGGTTCAAAAGTGGTTTAGTTTGTTTTTAATATCTCGGCCCCCGCTCGATCGAGGAGGTTCTAACAAAGGACAGGCTTATGGCCGCATCACAGGACGGCATATAGTTGTGGCGTAGCTTTGATATCTCGGCCCCCGTTCGATCGAGGAGGTTCTTACAAAGGACAGGCTTATGGCCGCGTCACAGGAAGTCGTAGGGTGTGAGCGTGACTTTAAAATGCCAAGTGGTACAAAAGTGGTTTAGTTTTTTTTAAATAAATTTTCGGCGCGACCTAGGAGGTTTACACAAAGGACAGTCTGATAGTCGCGTCACAGGACGTCGTATGGTTTGGGCGTTGCTTCAATACGCCTCGTGGTTCAAAAGTGGTTTAGTTTTTTTCGAATATCTCGGCCTCCGCGCGACCCAGAAGGTTCAAAAGAAGGACAGGCTGACGGCCGCGTAACAGGCCTGGGTCGTTGGGTGTGAACGTGACAGCGATACGCCCAGTGGTTCAAAAGTGGTTTAGTTTTTTTTAATGTCTTGGCCCCCGCGCGACCTAGGAGAGTTGAACAAAGGACAGGCTGATGGTTGCGTCACAGGAAGTCGTATGGCGTTGGCGTGGCTTCGATACGCCCAGTGGCACAAAAGTAGTTTAGTTTTTTTTTAAATATATTTTCCGCGCGATCTAAAAGGTTTACAGAAAGGACGGGCTTATGGCCGCGTCACAGGACGGCATATGGTTGTGGCGTAGCTTTGATATCTCGGCCCCCGTTCGATCGAGGAGGTTCAAACAAAGAACAGGCTGATAGTCGCGTTACAGGAAGTCGTATGGTGTGGGCGTGGCTACAATACGCCGAGTGGTACTAAAGTTGTTTAGTTTTTTTTAAATATATTTTCCGCGCGACCTAGAAGGTTCACACAAAGGGCAGACTTATGGACGCATTACAGGACGGCGTATGGTTTGGCCGTGGCTTCGATACGCCCATTGGTTCAAAGGTTGTATAGTTTTTTTTAATATCTTGGCCCCCGTTCGATCGAGGAGGTTCAAACAAAGGACAGGCTGATGGTCACGTCACAGGAAGTCGTAGGGTGTAAGCGTGACTCTAAAATGCCAAGTGGTACAAAAGTGGTTTAGTTTTTTTCAAATATATTTTCCGCGCGACCTAGGAGGTTCACACAAAGAACACGCTTTTGGACGCATCACAGGACGGCGTATGGTTTGGCCGTGGCTTCGATACGCCCATTGGTTCAAAGGTTGTATAGTTTTTTTTAATATCTCGGCCCCCGCTCGATCGAAGAGGTTCAAACAAAGGACAGGCTGATGGTCACGTCACAGGAAGTCGTAGGGTGTAAGCGTGACTCTAAAATGCCAAGTGGTACAAAAGTGGTTTAGTTTTTTCTAAATATATTTTCCGCGCGACCTAGGAGGTTCACACAAAGGGCAGGCTTATGGACGCATCACAGGATGGCGTATGGTTTGGGCGTTGCTTCAATACGCCTAGTGGTTCAAAAGTGGTTTAGTTTTTTTTGGAATATCTCGGCCTCCGCGCGACCCAGAAGGTTCAAAAGAAGGACAGGCTGACGGCCGCGTAACAGGCCTGGGTCGTTGGGTGTGGACGTGACTGCGATACGCCCAGTGGTTTAAAAGTGGTTTAGTTTTTTTTAATGTCTTGGCCTCCGCGTGACCCAGAAGGTTCAAAAGAAGGACAGGCTGACGGCCGCGTAACAGGCCTGGGTCTTTGGCTGTGTACGTGACTTCAATACGCCCAGTGCTTCAAAAGTGGTTTAGTTTTTTCTAAATATATTTTCCGCGCGACCTAGGAGGTTCACACAAGGGGCAGGCTTATGGACGCATCACAGGATAGCGTATGGTTTGGGCGTTGCTTCAATACGCCTAGTGGTTCAAAAGTGGTTTAGTTTTTTTCGAATATCTCGGCCTCCGCGCGACCCAGAAGGTTCAAAAGAAGGATAGGCTGACGGCCGCGTAACAGGTCTGGGTCGTTGGGTGTGAACGTGACTTCAATACGCCCAGTGCTTCAAAAGTGGTTTAGTTTTTTCTAAATATATTTTCCGCGCGACCTAGGAGGTTCACACAAAGGGCAGGCTTATGGACGCATCACAGGATGGCGTATGGTTTGGGCGTTGCTTCAATACGCCTAGTGGTTCAAAAGTAGTTTAGTTTTTTCCGAATATCTCGGCCTCCGCGCGACCCAGAAGGTTCAAAAGAAGGATAGGCTGACGGCCGCGTAACAGGTCTGGGTCGTTGGGTGTGAACGTGACTTCAATACGCCCAGTGCTTCAAAAGTGGTTTAGTTTTTTTTAAATATTTCTACCTCTGCTCGACCTAGGAGGTTCACACAAATGACAGGCTGACGGGCCCGTCACAGGACGTTGTATGGTTTAGACGTTGCTTCAATACGCCCATTGGTTCAAAGGTTGTATAGTTTTTTATAATATCTCGGCCCCCGCTCGATCGTGGAGGTTCAAACAAAGAACAGCCTGATAGTCGCGTCACAGGACGTCGTATGGTTTGGGCGTTACTTCAATACGCCTAGTGGTTCAAAAGTGGTTTAGTTTTTTTCGAATATCTCGGCCTCCGCACGACCCAGAAGGTTCAAAAGAAGGATAGGCTGACGGCCGCGTAACAGGTCTGGGTCGTTGGTTGTGAACGTGACTTCAATACGCCCAGTGGTTCAAAAGTGGTTTAGTTTGTTTTTAATATCTCGGCCCCCGCTCGATCGAGGAGGTTCTAACAAAGGACAGGCTTATGGCCGCATCCCAGGACGGCATATAGTTGTGGCGTAGCTTTGATATCTCGGCCCCCGTTCGATCGAGGAGGTTCTAACAAAGGACAGGCTTATGGCCGCGTCACAGGAAGTCGTAGGGTGTGAGCGTGACTTTAAAATGCCAAGTGGTACAAAAGTGGTTTAGTTTTTTTTAAATAAATTTTCGGCGCGACCTAGGAGGTTCACACAAAGGACAGTCTGATAGTCGCGTCACAGGACGTCGTATGGTTTGGGCGTGGCTTTGATTCGCCCAGTGGTTCACAGGTTGTATATTTTTTTTTAATATCTCGGCCCCCGTTCGACCGAGGAGGTTCAAATAAAGGACAGGCTTATGGCCGCGTCACAGGAAGTCGTAGGGTGTGAGCGTGACTTTAAAATGCCAAGTGGTACAAAAGTGGTTTAGTTTTTTTTAAATAAATTTTCCGCGCGACCTAGGAGGTTCACACAAAGGACAGTCTGATAGTCGCGTCACAGGACGTCGTATGGTTTGGGCGTTGCTTCAATACGCCTCGTGGTTCAAAAGTGGTTTAGTTTTTTTCGAATATCTCGGCCTCCGCGCGACCCAGAAGGTTCAAAAGAAGGACAGGCTGACGGCCGCGTAACAGGCCTGGGTCGTTGGGTGTGAACGTGACAGCGATACGCCCAGTGGTTCAAAAGTGGTTTAGTTTTTTTTAATGTCTTGGCCCCCGCGCGACCTAGGAGAGTTGAACAAAGGACAGGCTGATGGTTGCGTCACAGGAAGACGTATGGCGTTGGCGTGGCTTCGATACGCCCAGTGGCACAAAAGTAGTTTAGTTTTTTTTAAATATATTTTCCGCGCGAACTAAAAGGTTTACAGAAAGGACGGGCTTATGGCCGCGTCACAGGACGGCATATGGTTGTGGCGTAGCTTTGATATCTCGGCCCCCGTTCGATCGAGGAGGTTCAAACAAAGAACAGGCTGATAGTCGCGTTACAGGAAGTCGTATGGTGTGGGCGTGGCTACGATACGCCGAGTGGTACTAAAGTTGTTTAGTTTTTTTTAAATATATTTTCCGCGCGACCTAGAAGGTTCACACAAAGGGCAGACTTATGGACGCATCACAGGACGGCGTATGGTTTGGCCGTGGCTTCGATACGCCCATTGGGTCAAAGGTTGTATAGTTTTTTTTAATATCTTGGCCCCCGTTCGATCGAGGAGGTTCAAACAAAGGACAGGCTGATGGTCGCGTCACAGGAAGTCGTAGGGTGTAAGCGTGACTCTAAAATGCCAAGTGGTACAAAAGTGGTTTAGTTTTTTTTTAAATATATTTTCCGCGCGACCTAGGAGGTTCACACAAAGAACACGCTTTTGGACGCATCACAGGACGGCGTATGGTTTGGCCGTGGCTTCGATACGCCCATTGGTTCAAAGGTTGTATAGTTATTTTTAATATCTCGGCCCCCGCTCGATCGAAGAGGTTCAAACAAAAAACAGCCTGATAGTCGCGTCACAGGACGTCGTATGGTTTGGACGTTGCTTCAATACGCCTAGTGGTTCAAAAGTGGTTTAGTTTTTTTTGGAATATCTCGGCCTCCGCGCGACCCAGAAGGTTCAAAAGAAGGACAGGCTGACGGCCGCGTAACAGGCCTGGGTCGTTGGTTGTGGACGTGACTGCGATACGCCCAGTGGTTTAAAAGTGGTTTAGTTTTTTTTAATGTCTTGGCCTCCGCGTGACCCAGAAGGTTCAAAAGAAGGACAGGCTGACGGCCGCGTAACGGGCCTGGGTCTTTGGGTGTGTACTTGACTTCAATACGCCCAGTGCTTCAAAAGTGGTTTAGTTTTTTCTAAATATATTTTCCGCGCGACCTAGGAGGTTCACACAAAGGGCAGGCTTATGGACGCATCACAGGATAGCGTATGGTTTGGGCGTTGCTTCAATACGCCTAGTGGTTCAAAAGTGGTTTAGTTTTTTTCGAATATCTCGGCCTCCGCGCGACCCAGAAGGTTCAAAAGAAGGATAGGCTGACGGCCGCGTAACAGGTCTGGGTCGTTGGGTGTGAACGTGACTTCAATACGCCCAGTGCTTCAAAAGTGGTTTAGTTTTTTCTAAATATATTTTCCGCGCGACCTAGGAGGTTCACACAAAGGGCAGGCTTATGGACGCATCACAGGATGGCGTATGGTTTGGGCGTTGCTTCAATACGCCTAGTGGTTCAAAAGTGGTTTAGTTTTTTCCGAATATCTCGGCCTCCGCGCGACCCAGAAGGTTCAAAAGAAGGATAGGCTGACGGCCGCGTAACAGGTCTGGGTCGTTGGGTGTGAACGTGACTTCAATACGCCCAGTGCTTCAAAAGTGGTTTAGTTTTTTTTAAATATTTCTTCCTCTGCTCGACCTAGGAGGTTCACACAAATGACAGGCTGACGGGCCCGTCACAGGACGTTGTATGGTTTAGACGTTGCTTCAATACGCCCATTGGTTCAAAGGTTGTATAGCTTTTTATAATATCTCGGCCCCCGCTCGATCGTGGAGGTTCAAACAAAAAACAGCCTGATAGTCGCGTCACAGGACGTCGTATGGTTTGGGCGTTACTTCAATACGCCTAGTGGTTCAAAAGTGGTTTAGTTTTTTTCGAATATCTCGGCCTCCGCACGACCCAGAAGGTTCAAAAGAAGGATAGGCTGACGGCCGCGTAACAGGTCTGGGTCGTTGGTTGTGAACGTGACTTCAATACGCCCAGTGGTTCAAAAGTGGTTTAGTTTGTTTTTAATATCTCGGCCCCCGCTCGATCGAGGAGGTTCTAACAAAGGACAGGCTTATGGCCGCGTCACAGGAAGTCGTAGGGTGTGAGCGTGACTTTAAAATGCCAAGTGGTACAAAAGTGGTTTAGTTTTTTTTAAATAAATTTTCGGCGCGACCTAGGAGGTTCACACAAAGGACAGTCTGATAGTCGCGTCGCAGGACGTCGTATGGTTTGGGCGTGGCTTTGATTCGCCCAGTGGTTCACAGGTTGTATATTTTTTTTTAATATCTCGGCCCCCGTTCGACCGAGGAGGTTCAAATAAAGGACAGGCTGATGGTCGCGTCACAGGAAGTCGTAGGGTGTGAGCGTTGCTTCAGTACGCCTAGTGGTTCAAAAGTGGTTTATTTTTTTTCGAATATCTCGGGCTCCGCGCGACCCAGAAGGTTCAAAAGAAGGATAGGCTGACGGCCGCGTAACAGGTCTGGGTCGTTGGGTGTGAACGTGACTTCAATACGCCCAGTGGTTCAAAAGTGGTTTAGTTTGTTTTTAATATCTCGGCCCCCGCTCGATCGAGAAGGTTCTAACAAAGGACAGGCTTATGGCCGCGTCACAGGACGGCGTATGGTTTGGCCGTGGCTTTGATTCGCCCAGTGGTTCACAGGTTGTATATTTTTTTTTAATATCTCGGCCCCTGCTCGATCGAATAGGTTCAAACAAAGGACAGGCTGATAGTCGCGTTACAGGAAGTCGTATGATGTGGGCGTGGCTACGATACGCCCGATGGTACTAAAGTTGTTTAGTTTTTTTTAAATATATTTTCCGCGCAACCTAGGAGGTTCACACAAAGGGCAGGCTTTTGGACGCATCACAGGACGGCGTATGGTTTGGCCGTTGCTTCGATACGCCCATTGGTTCACAGGTTGTATATTTTTTTTTAATATCTCGGCCCCCGCTCGATCGAAGAGGTTCAAACAAAAAGCAGCCTGATAGTCGCGTCACAGGACGTCGTATGGTTTGGGCGTTGCTTCAATACGCCTAGTGGTACTAAAGTTGTTTAGTTTTTTTTAAATATATTTTCCGCGCAACCTAGGAGGTTCACACAAAGGGCAGGCTTTTGGACGCATCACAGGACGGCGTATGGTTTGGCCGTTGCTTCGATACGCCCATTGGTTCACAGGTTGTATATTTTTTTTTAATATCTCGGCCCCTGCTCGATCGAGGAGGTTCAAACAAAGAACAGCCTGATAGTCGCGTCACAGGACGTCGTATGGTTTGGGCGTGACTTCGGTACGCCCATTTGGTACTAAAGTTGTTTAGTTTTTTTTAAATATATTTTCCGCGCGACCTAGGAGGTTCACACAAAGGGCAGGCTTATGGACGCATCACAAGACGACATATGTTTTGGCCGTGGCTTCGATACGCCCATTGGTTTAAAGGTTGCATAGTTTTTTTTAATATCTCGGCCCCCGCTCGATCGAAGAGGTTCAAACAAAAAGCAGCCTGATAGTCGCGTCACAGGACGTCGTATGGTGTGGGCGTGGCTACGATACGCCCAATGGTACTAAAGTTGTTTAGTTTTTTTTAAATATATTTTCCGCGCAACCTAGGAGGTTCACACAAAGGACAGGCTTTTGGACGCATCACAGGACGGCGTATGGTTTGGCCGTTGCTTCGATACGCCCATTGGTTCACAGGTTGTATATTTTTTTTTAATATCTCGGCCCCTGCTCGATCGAGGAGGTTCAAACAAAGAACAGGCTGATAGTCGCGTCACAGGACGTCGTATGGTTTGGGCGTGACTTCGGTACGCCCAGTGGTACTAAAGTTGTTTATTTTTTTTTAAATATATTTTCCGCTCGACCTAGGAGGTTCACACAAAGGGCAGGCTTATGGACGCATCACAAGACGACATATGTTTTGGCCGTGGCTTCGATACGCCCATTGGTTTAAAGGTTGCATAGTTTTTTTTAATATCTCGGCCCCCGCTCGATCGAAGAGGTTCAAACAAAAAGCAGCCTGATAGTCGCGTCACAGGACGTCGTATGGTTTGGGCGTTGCTTCAATACGCCTAGTGGTTCAAAAGTGGTTTAGTTTTTTTCGAATATCTCGGCCTCCGCACGACCCAGAAGGTTCAAAAGAAGGACAGGCTGACGGCCGCGTAACAGGCCTGGGTCGTCGGGTGTGAACGTGACTTCAATACGCCCAGTGCTTCAAAAGTGGTTTAGTTTGTTTTTAATATCGTGGCCCCCGGTGAATCGAGGAGGTTCTAACAAAGGACAGGCTTATGGCCGCGTCACAGGAAGTCGTAGGGTGTGAGCGTGACTTTAAAATGCCAAGTGGTACAAAAGTGGTTTAGGTTTTTTTAAATAAATTTTCCGCGCGACCTAGGAGGTTCACACAAAGGACAGTCTGATAGTCGCGTCACAGGACGTCGTATGGTTTGGGCGTTGCTTCAATACGCCTAGTGGTTTAAAAATGGTTTAGTTTTTTTCGAATATCTCGGCCTCCGCGCGACCCAGAAGGTTCAAAAGAAGGACAGGCTAATGGCAGCGTCACAGGACGTCGTAGGGTGTGGGCGTAACTTCGATACGCCCAGTGGTTCAAAAGTTATTTAGTTTGTTTTTAATATCTCGGCTTCCGCTCGATCGAGGAGGTTCTAACAAAGGACAGGCTTATGGCCGCGTCACAGGACGGCATATGGTTGTGGCGTAGCTTTGATATCTCGGCCCCCGTTTGATCGAGGAGGTTCAAACAAAGAACAGGCTGATAGTCGCGTTACAGGAAGTCGTATGGTGTGGGCGTGGCTACGATACGCCTAGTGGTACAAAAGTGGTTTAGTTTTTTTATTATCTTTTCCACGCGACCTAGGAGGTTCACACAAAGGGCAGGCTTTTGGACGCATCACAGGACGGCGTATGGTTTGGCCGTTGCTTCGATACGCCCATTGGTTCACAGGTTGTATATTTTTTTTTAATATCTCGGCCCCTGCTCGATCGAGGAGGTTCAAACAAAGAACAGCCTGATAGTCGCGTCACAGGACGTCGTATGGTTTGGGCGTGACTTCGGTACGCCCATTTGGTACTAAAGTTGTTTAGTTTTTTTTAAATATATTTTCCGCGCGACCTAGGAGGTTCACACAAAGGGCAGGCTTATGGACGCATCACAAGACGACATATGTTTTGGCCGTGGCTTCGATACGCCCATTGGTTTAAAGGTTGCATAGTTTTTTTTAATATCTCGGCCCCCGCTCGATCGAAGAGGTTCAAACAAAAAGCAGCCTGATAGTCGCGTCACAGGACGTCGTATGGTGTGGGCGTGGCTACGATACGCCCAATGGTACTAAAGTTGTTTAGTTTTTTTTAAATATATTTTCCGCGCAACCTAGGAGGTTCACACAAAGGACAGGCTTTTGGACGCATCACAGGACGGCGTATGGTTTGGCCGTTGCTTCGATACGCCCATTGGTTCACAGGTTGTATATTTTTTTTTAATATCTCGGCCCCTGCTCGATCGAGGAGGTTCAAACAAAGAACAGGCTGATAGTCGCGTCACAGGACGTCGTATGGTTTGGGCGTGACTTCGGTACGCCCAGTGGTACTAAAGTTGTTTATTTTTTTTTAAATATATTTTCCGCTCGACCTAGGAGGTTCACACAAAGGGCAGGCTTATGGACGCATCACAAGACGACATATGTTTTGGCCGTGGCTTCGATACGCCCATTGGTTTAAAGGTTGCATAGTTTTTTTTAATATCTCGGCCCCCGCTCGATCGAAGAGGTTCAAACAAAAAGCAGCCTGATAGTCGCGTCACAGGACGTCGTATGGTTTGGGCGTTGCTTCAATACGCCTAGTGGTTCAAAAGTGGTTTAGTTTTTTTCGAATATCTCGGCCTCCGCACGACCCAGAAGGTTCAAAAGAAGGACAGGCTGACGGCCGCGTAACAGGCCTGGGTCGTTGGGTGTGAACGTGACTTCAATACGCCCAGTGCTTCAAAAGTGGTTTAGTTTGTTTTTAATATCGTGGCCCCCGGTCGATCGAGGAGGTTCTAACAAAGGACAGGCTTATGGCCGCGTCACAGGAAGTCGTAGGGTGTGAGCGTGACTTTAAAATGCCAAGTGGTACAAAAGTGGTTTAGGTTTTTTTAAATAAATTTTCCGCGCGACCTAGGAGGTTCACACAAAGGACAGTCTGATAGTCGCGTCACAGGACGTCGTATGGTTTGGGCGTTGCTTCAATACGCCTAGTGGTTTAAAAATGGTTTAGTTTTTTTCGAATATCTCGGCCTCCGCGCGACCCAGAAGGTTCAAAAGAAGGACAGGCTAATGGCAGCGTCACAGGACGTCGTAGGGTGTGGGCGTAACTTCGATACGCCCAGTGGTTCAAAAGTTATTTAGTTTGTTTTTAATATCTCGGCTTCCGCTCGATCGAGGAGGTTCTAACAAAGGACAGGCTTATGGCCGCGTCACAGGACAGCATATGGTTTGGGCGTGGCTTTGATTCGCCCAGTGGTTCACAGGTTGTATATTTTTTTTTAATATCTCGGCCCCCGTTCGACCGAGGAGGTTCAAATAAAGGACAGGCTGATGGTCGCGTCACAGGAAGTCTTAGGGTGTGAGCGTGACTTTAAAATGCCAAGTGGTACAAAAGTGGTTTAGTTTTTTTTAAATATATTTTCCGCGCGACCTAGAAGGTTCACACAAAGGACACGCTTTTGGACGCATCACAAGACGACATATGTTTTGGCCGTGGCTTCGATACGCCCATTGGTTCAAAGATTGTATAGTTTTTTATGATATCTCGGCCCCCGCTCGATCGAGGAGGTTCAAACAAAGAACAGCCTGATAGTCGCGTCACAGGACGTCGTATGGTTTGGGCGTTGCTTCAGTACGCCTAGTGGTTCAAAAGTGGTTTAGTTTTTTTCGAATATCTCGGCCTCCGCGCGACCCAGAAGGGTCAGAAGAAGGATAGGCTGACGGCCGCGTAACAGGTCTGGGTCGTTGGGTGTGAACGTGACTTCAATACTCCCAGTGGTTCAAAAGTGGTTTAGTTTGTTTTTAATATCTCGGCTTTCGCGCGACCCAGAAGGTTCAAAAGAAGGACAGGCTAATGGCAGCGTCACAGGACGTCGTAGGGTGTGGGCGTAACTTCGATACGCCCAGTGGTTCAAAAGTTATTTAGTTTGTTTTTAATATCTCGGCCCCCGCTCGATCGAGGAGGTTCTAACAAAGGACAGGCTTATGGCCGCGTCACAGGACGGCATATGTTTTGGGCGTGGCTTTGATTCGCCCAGTGGTTCACAGGTTGTATATTTTTTTTTAATATCTCGGCCCCCGTTCGACCGAGGAGGTTCAAATAAAGGACAGGCTGATGGTCGCGTCACAGGAAGTCGTAGGGTGTGGGCGTGGCTACGATACGCCCAATGGTACTAAAGTTGTTTAGTTTTTTTTAAATATATTTTCCGCGCAATCTAGGAGGTTCACACAAAGGGCAGGCTTTTGGACGCATCACAGGACGGCGTATGAATTGGCCGTTGCTTCGATACGCCCATTGGTTCACAGGTTGTATATTTTTTTTTAATATCTCGGCCCCTGCTCGATCGAGGAGGTTCAAACAAAGAACAGCCTGATAGTCGCGTCACAGGACGTCGTATGGTGTGGGCGTGGCTACGATACGCCCAATGGTACTAAAGTTGTTTAGTTTTTTTTAAATATATTTTCCGCGCAACCTAGGAGGTTCACACAAAGGGCAGGCTTTTGGACGCATCACAGGACGGCGTATGGTTTGGCCGTTGCTTCGATACGCCCATTGGTTCACAGGTTGTATATTTTTTTTAATATCTCGGCCCCTGCTCGATCGAGGAGGTTCAAACAAAGAGCAGCCTGATAGTCGCGTCACAGGACGTCGTATGGTTTGGGCGTGACTTCGGTACGCCCAGTGGTACTAAAGTTGTTTAGTTTTTTTTAAATATATTTTCCGCGCGACCTAGGAGGTTCACACAAAGGGCAGTCTTATGGACGCATCACAAGACGACATATGTTTTGGCCGTGGCTTCGATACGCCCATTGGTTTAAAGGTTGCATAGTTTTTTTTAATATCTCGGCCCCCGCTCGATCGAAGAGGTTCAAACAAAAAGCAGCCTAAAAGTCGCGTCACAGGACGTCGTATGGTGTGGGCGTGGCTACGATACGCCCAATGGTACTAAAGTTGTTTAGTTTTTTTTAAATATATTTTCCGCGCAACCTAGGAGGTTCACACAAAGGGCAGGCTTTTGGACGCATCACAGGACGGCGTATGGTTTGGCCGTTGCTTTGATACGCCCATTGGTTCACAGGTTGTATATTTTTTTTTAATATCTCGGCCCCTGCTCGATCGAGTAGGTTCAAACAAAGAACAGCCTGATAGTCGCGTCACAGGACGTCGTATGGTTTGGGCGTGACTTCGGTACGGCCAGTGGTACTAAAGTTGTTTAGTTTTTTTTAAATATATTTTCCGCGCGACCTAGGAGGTTCACACAAAGGGCAGGCTTATGGACGCATCACAAGACGACATATGTTTTGGCCGTGGCTTCGATACGCCCATTGGTTTAAAGGTTGCATAGTTTTTTTTAATATCTCGGCCCCCGCTCGATCGAAGAGGTTCAAACAAAAAGCAGCCTGATAGTCGCGTCACAGGACGTCGTATGGTTTGGGCGTTGCTTCAATACGCCTAGTGGTTCAAAAGTGGTTTAGTTTTTTTCGAATATCTCGGCCTCCGCGCGACCCAGAAGGTTCAAAAGAAGGACAGGCTGACGGCCGCGTAACAGGCCTGGGTCGTTGGGTGTGAACGTGACTTCAATACGCCCAGTGCTTTAAAAGTGGTTTAGTTTGTTTTTAATATCGTGGCCCCCGGTCGATCGAGGAGGTTCAAACAAAGAACAGGCTTATGGCCGCGTCACAGGAAGTCGTAGGGTGTGAGCGTGACTTTAAAATGCCAAGTGGTACAAAAGTAGTTTAGTTTTTTTTAAATATATTTTCCGCGCGAACTAAAAGGTTTACAGAAAGGACGGGCTTATGGCCGCGTCACAGGACGGCATATGGTTGTGGCGTAGCTTTGATATCTCGGCCCCTGTTCGATCGAGGAGGTTCAAACAAAGAACAGGCTGATGGTGGCGTCACAGGAAGTCGTAGGGTGTGAGCGTGACTTAAAAATGCCAAGTGGTACAAAAGTGGTTTAGTTTTTTTTAAATAAATTTTCCGCGTGACCTAGGAGGTTCACACAAAGGACAGTCTGATAGTCGCGTCACAGGACGTCGTATGGTTTGGGCGTTGCTTCAATACGCCTAGTGGTTCAAAAGTGGTTTAGTTTTTTTCGAATATCTCGGCCTCCGCACGACCCAGAAGGTTCAAAAGAAGGACAGGCTGACGGCCGCGTAACAGGCCTGGGTCGTTGGGTGTGAACGTGACTTCAATACGCCCAGTGCTTCAAAAGTGGTTTAGTTTGTTTTTAATATCGTGGCCCCCGGTCGATCGAGGAGGTTCTAAAAAAGGACAGGCTTATGGCCGCGTCACAGGAAGTCGTAGGGTGTGAGCGTGACTTTAAAATGCCAAGTGGTACAAAAGTGGTTTAGTTTTTTTTAAATAAATTTTCCGCGCGACCTAGGAGGTTCACACAAAGGACAGTCTGATAGTCGCGTCACAGGACGTCGTATGGTTTGGGCGTTGCTTCAATACGCCTCGTGGTTCAAAAGTGGTTTAGTTTTTTTCGAATATCTTGGCCTCCGCGCGACCCAGAAGGTTCAAAAAAAGGACAGGCTGACGGCCGCGTAACAGGCCTGGGTCGTTGGGTGTGAACGTGACTTCAATACGCCCAGTGCTTCAAAAGTGGTTTAGTTTGTTTTTAATATCGTGGCCCCCGGTCGATCGAGGAGGTTCAAACAAAGAACAGGCTTATGGCCGCGTCACAGGACAGCATATGGTTTGGGCGTGGCTTTGATTCGCCCAGTGGTTCACAGGTTGTATATTTTTTTTTAATATCTCGGCCCCCGTTCGACCGAGGAGGTTCAAATAAAGGACAGGCTGATGGTCGCGTCACAGGAAGTCGTAGGGTGTGAGCGTGACTTTAAAATGCCAAGTGGTACAAAAGTGGTTTAGTTTTTTTTAAATATATTTTCCGCGCAACCTAGGAGGTTCACACAAAGGACAGGCTTTTGGACGCATCACAGGACGGCGTATGGTTTGGCCGTTGCTTCGATACGCCCATTGGTTCACAGGTTGTATATATTTTTTTAATATCTCGGCCCCTGCTCGATCGAGGAGGTTCAAACAAAGAACAGGCTGATAGTCGCGTCACAGGACGTCGTATGGTTTGGGCGTGACTTCGGTACGCCCAGTGGTACTAAAGTTGTTTATTTTTTTTTAAATATATTTTCCGCTCGACCTAGGAGGTTCACACAAAGGGCAGGCTTATGGACGCATCACAAGACGACATATGTTTTGGCCGTGGCTTCGATACGCCCATTGGTTTAAAGGTTGCATAGTTTTTTTTAATATCTCGGCCCTCGCTCGATCGAAGAGGTTCAAACAAAAAGCAGCCTGATAGTCGCGTCACAGGACGTCGTATGGTTTGGGCGTTGCTTCAATACGCCTAGTGGTTCAAAAGTGGTTTAGTTTTTTTCGAATATCTCGGCCTCCGCACGACCCAGAAGGTTCAAAAGAAGGACAGGCTTACGGCCGCGTAACAGGCCTGGGTCGTTGGGTGTGAACGTGACTTCAATACGCCCAGTGCTTCAAAAGTGGTTTAGTTTGTTTTTAATATCGTGGCCCCCGGTCGATCGAGGAGGTTCTAACAAAGGACAGGCTTATGGCCGCGTCACAGGAAGTCGTAGGGTGTGAGCGTGACTTTAAAATGCCAAGTGGTACAAAAGTGGTTTAGGTTTTTTTAAATAAATTTTCCGCGCGACCTAGGAGGTTCACACAAAGGACAGTCTGATAGTCGCGTCACAGGACGTCGTATGGTTTGGGCGTTGCTTCAATACGCCTAGTGGTTCAAAAATGGTTTAGTTTTTTTCGAATATCTCGGCCTCCGCGCGACCCAGAAGGTTCAAAAGAAGGACAGGCTAATGGCAGCGTCACAGGACGTCGTAGGGTGTGGGCGTAACTTCGATACGCCCAGTGGTTCAAAAGTTATTTAGTTTGTTTTTAATATCTCGGCTTCCGCTCGATCGAGGAGGTTCTAACAAAGGACAGGCTTATGGCCGCGTCACAAGACAGCATATGGTTTGGGCGTGGCTTTGATTCGCCCAGTGGTTCACAGGTTGTATATTTTTTTTTAATATCTCGGCCCCCGTTCGACCGAGGAGGTTCAAATAAAGGACAGGCTGATGGTCGCGTCACAGGAAGTCTTAGGGTGTGAGCGTGACTTTAAAATGCCAAGTGGTACAAAAGTGGTTTAGTTTTTTTTAAATATATTTTCCGCGCGAACTAAAAGGTTTACAGAAAGGACGGGCTTATGGCCGCGTCACAGGACGGCATATGGTTGTGGCGTAGCTTTGATATCTCGGCCCCTGTTCGATCGAGGAGGTTCAAACAAAGAACAGGCTGATGGTGGCGTCACAGGAAGTCGTAGGGTGTGAGCGTGACTTAAAAATGCCAAGTGGTACAAAAGTGGTTTAGTTTTTTTTAAATAAATTTTCCGCGTGACCTAGGAGGTTCACACAAAGGACAGTCTGATAGTCGCGTCACAGGACGTCGTATGGTTTGGGCGTTGCTTCAATACGCCTAGTGGTTCAAAAGTGGTTTAGTTTTTTTCGAATATCTCGGCCTCCGCACGACCCAGAAGGTTCAAAAGAAGGACAGGCTGACGGCCGCGTAACAGGCCTGGGTCGTTGGGTGTGAACGTGACTTCAATACGCCCAGTGCTTCAAAAGTGGTTTAGTTTGTTTTTAATATCGTGGCCCCCGGTCGATCGAGGAGGTTCAAACAAAGAACAGGCTTATGGCCGCGTCACAGGAAGTCGTAGGGTGTGAGCGTGACTTTAAAATGCCAAGTGGTACAAAAGTAGTTTAGTTTTTTTTAAATATATTTTCCGCGCGAACTAAAAGGTTTACAGAAAGGACGGGCTTATGGCCGCGTCACAGGACGGCATATGGTTGTGGCGTAGCTTTGATATCTCGGCCCCTGTTCGATCGAGGAGGTTCAAACAAAGAACAGGCTGATGGTGGCGTCACAGGAAGTCGTAGGGTGTGAGCGTGACTTAAAAATGCCAAGTGGTACAAAAGTGGTTTAGTTTTTTTTAAATAAATTTTCCGCGTGACCTAGGAGGTTCACACAAAGGACAGTCTGATAGTCGCGTCACAGGACGTCGTATGGTTTGGGCGTTGCTTCAATACGCCTAGTGGTTCAAAAGTGGTTTAGTTTTTTTCGAATATCTCGGCCTCCGCACGACCCAGAAGGTTCAAAAGAAGGACAGGCTGACGGCCGCGTAACAGGCCTGGGTCGTTGGGTGTGAACGTGACTTCAATACGCCCAGTGCTTCAAAAGTGGTTTAGTTTGTTTTTAATATCGTGGCCCCCGGTCGATCGAGGAGGTTCTAAAAAAGGACAGGCTTATGGCCGCGTCACAGGAAGTCGTAGGGTGTGAGCGTGACTTTAAAATGCCAAGTGGTACAAAAGTGGTTTAGTTTTTTTTAAATAAATTTTCCGCGCGACCTAGGAGGTTCACACAAAGGACAGTCTGATAGTCGCGTCACAGGACGTCGTATGGTTTGGGCGTTGCTTCAATACGCCTCGTGGTTCAAAAGTGGTTTAGTTTTTTTCGAATATCTTGGCCTCCGCGCGACCCAGAAGGTTCAAAAAAAGGACAGGCTGACGGCCGCGTAACAGGCCTGGGTCGTTGGGTGTGAACGTGACTTCAATACGCCCAGTGCTTCAAAAGTGGTTTAGTTTGTTTTTAATATCGTGGCCCCCGGTCGATCGAGGAGGTTCAAACAAAGAACAGGCTTATGGCCGCGTCACAGGACAGCATATGGTTTGGGCGTGGCTTTGATTCGCCCAGTGGTTCACAGGTTGTATATTTTTTTTTAATATCTCGGCCCCCGTTCGACCGAGGAGGTTCAAATAAAGGACAGGCTGATGGTCGCGTCACAGGAAGTCGTAGGGTGTGAGCGTGACTTTAAAATGCCAAGTGGTACAAAAGTGGTTTAGTTTTTTTTAAATATATTTTCCGCGCAACCTAGGAGGTTCACACAAAGGACAGGCTTTTGGACGCATCACAGGACGGCGTATGGTTTGGCCGTTGCTTCGATACGCCCATTGGTTCACAGGTTGTATATTTTTTTTTAATATCTCGGCCCCTGCTCGATCGAGGAGGTTCAAACAAAGAACAGGCTGATAGTCGCGTCACAGGACGTCGTATGGTTTGGGCGTGACTTCGGTACGCCCAGTGGTACTAAAGTTGTTTATTTTTTTTTAAATATATTTTCCGCTCGACCTAGGAGGTTCACACAAAGGGCAGGCTTATGGACGCATCACAAGACGACATATGTTTTGGCCGTGGCTTCGATACGCCCATTGGTTTAAAGGTTGCATAGTTTTTTTTAATATCTCGGCCCTCGCTCGATCGAAGAGGTTCAAACAAAAAGCAGCCTGATAGTCGCGTCACAGGACGTCGTATGGTTTGGGCGTTGCTTCAATACGCCTAGTGGTTCAAAAGTGGTTTAGTTTTTTTCGAATATCTCGGCCTCCGCACGACCCAGAAGGTTCAAAAGAAGGACAGGCTTACGGCCGCGTAACAGGCCTGGGTCGTTGGGTGTGAACGTGACTTCAATACGCCCAGTGCTTCAAAAGTGGTTTAGTTTGTTTTTAATATCGTGGCCCCCGGTCGATCGAGGAGGTTCTAACAAAGGACAGGCTTATGGCCGCGTCACAGGAAGTCGTAGGGTGTGAGCGTGACTTTAAAATGCCAAGTGGTACAAAAGTGGTTTAGGTTTTTTTAAATAAATTTTCCGCGCGACCTAGGAGGTTCACACAAAGGACAGTCTGATAGTCGCGTCACAGGACGTCGTATGGTTTGGGCGTTGCTTCAATACGCCTAGTGGTTCAAAAATGGTTTAGTTTTTTTCGAATATCTCGGCCTCCGCGCGACCCAGAAGGTTCAAAAGAAGGACAGGCTAATGGCAGCGTCACAGGACGTCGTAGGGTGTGGGCGTAACTTCGATACGCCCAGTGGTTCAAAAGTTATTTAGTTTGTTTTTAATATCTCGGCTTCCGCTCGATCGAGGAGGTTCTAACAAAGGACAGGCTTATGGCCGCGTCACAAGACAGCATATGGTTTGGGCGTGGCTTTGATTCGCCCAGTGGTTCACAGGTTGTATATTTTTTTTTAATATCTCGGCCCCCGTTCGACCGAGGAGGTTCAAATAAAGGACAGGCTGATGGTCGCGTCACAGGAAGTCTTAGGGTGTGAGCGTGACTTTAAAATGCCAAGTGGTACAAAAGTGGTTTAGTTTTTTTTAAATATATTTTCCGCGCGACCTAGAAGGTTCACACAAAGGACACGCTTTTGGACGCATCACAAGACGACATATGTTTTGGCCGTGGCTTCGATACGCCCATTGGTTCAAAGATTGTATAGTTTTTTATGATATCTCGGCCCCCGCTCGATCGAGGAGGTTCAAACAAAGAACAGCCTGATAGTCGCGTCACAGGACGTCGTATGGTTTGGGCGTTGCTTCAGTACGCCTAGTGGTTCAAAAGTGGTTTAGTTTTTTTCGAATATCTCGGCCTCCGCGCGACCCAGAAGGGTCAGAAGAAGGATAGGCTGACGGCCGCGTAACAGGTCTGGGTCGTTGGGTGTGAACGTGACTTCAATACTCCCAGTGGTTCAAAAGTGGTTTAGTTTGTTTTTAATATCTCGGCCTCCGCGCGACCCAGAAGGTTCAAAAGAAGGACAGGCTAATGGCAGCGTCACAGGACGTCGTAGGGTGTGGGCGTAACTTCGATACGCCCAGTGGTTCAAAAGTTATTTAGTTTGTTTTTAATATCTCGGCCCCCGCTCGATCGAGGAGGTTCTAACAAAGGACAGGCTTATGGCCGCGTCACAGGACGGCATATGGTTTGGGCGTGGCTTTGATTCGCCCAGTGGTTCACAGGTTGTATATTTTTTTTTAATATCTCGGCCCCCGTTCGACCGAGGAGGTTCAAATAAAGGACAGGCTGATGGTCGCGTCACAGGAAGTCGTAGGGTGTGAGCGTGACTTTAAAATGCCAAGTGGTACAAAAGTGGTTTAGTTTTTTTTAAATATATTTTCCGCGCGACCTAGAAGGTTCACACAAAGGACACGCTTTTGGACGCATCACAGGACGGCGTATGGTTTGGCCGTTGCTTCGATACGCCCATTGGTTCAAAGATTGTATAGTTTTTTATGATATCTCGGCCCCCGCTCGATCGAGGAGGTTCAAACAAAGAACAGCCTGATAGTCGCGTCACAGGACGTCGTATGGTTTGGGCGTTGCTTCAGTACGCCTAGTGGTTCATAAGTGGTTTAGTTTTTTTCGAATATCTCGGCCTCCGCGCGACCCAGAAGGTTCAAAAGAAGGATAGGCTGACGGCCGCGTAACAGGTCTGGGTCGTTGGGTGTGAACGTGACTTCAATACTCCCAGTGGTTCAAAAGTGGTTTAGTTTGTTTTTAATATCTCGGCCTCCGCGCGACCCAGAAGGTTCAAAAGAAGGACAGGCTAATGGCAGCGTCACAGGACGTCGTAGGGTGTGGGCGTAACTTCAATACGCCCAGTGGTTCAAAAGTGGTTTAGTTTGTTTTTAATATCTCGGCCCCCGCTCGATCGAGAAGGATCTAACAAAGGACAGGCTTATGGCCGCGTCACAGGACGGCGTATGGTTTGGCCGTGGCTTTCATTCGCCCAGTGGTTCACAGGTTGTATATTTTTTTTTAATATCTCGGTCCCTGCTCGATCGAATAGGTTCAAACAAAGGACAGGCTGATAGTCGCGTTACAGGAAGTCGTATGATGTGGGCGTGGCTACGATACGCCCAATGGTACTAAAGTTGTTTAGTTTTTTTTAAATATATTTTCCGCGCAATCTAGGAGGTTCACACAAAGGGCAGGCTTTTGGACGCATCACAGGACGGCGTATGATTTGGCCGTTGCTTCGATACGCCCATTGGTTCACAGGTTGTATATTTTTTTTTAATATCTCGGCCCCTGCTCGATCGAGGAGGTTCAAACAAAGAACAGCCTGATAGTCGCGTCACAGGACGTCGTATGGTGTGGGCGTGGCTACGATACGCCCAATGGTACTAAAGTTGTTTAGTTTTTTTTAAATATATTTTCCGCGCAACCTAGGAGGTTCACACAAAGGGCAGGCTTTTGGACGCATCACAGGACGGCGTATGGTTTGGCCGTTGCTTCGATACGCCCATTGGTTCACAGGTTGTATATTTTTTTTAATATCTCGGCCCCTGCTCGATCGAGGAGGTTCAAACAAAGAACAGCCTGATAGTCGCGTCACAGGACGTCGTATGGTTTGGGCGTGACTTCGGTACGCCCAGTGGTACTAAAGTTGTTTAGTTTTTTTTAAATATATTTTCCGCGCGACCTAGGAGGTTCACACAAAGGGCAGTCTTATGGACGCATCACAAGACGACATATGTTTTGGCCGTGGCTTCGATACGCCCATTGGTTTAAAGGTTGCATAGTTTTTTTTAATATCTCGGCCCCCGCTCGATCGAAGAGGTTCAAACAAAAAGCAGCCTAAAAGTCGCGTCACAGGACGTCGTATGGTGTGGGCGTGGCTACGATACGCCCAATGGTACTAAAGTTGTTTAGTTTTTTTTAAATATATTTTCCGCGCGACCTAGAAGGTTCACACAAAGGACACGCTTTTGGACGCATCACAAGACGACATATGTTTTGGCCGTGGCTTCGATACGCCCATTGGTTCAAAGATTGTATAGTTTTTTATGATATCTCGGCCCCCGCTCGATCGAGGAGGTTCAAACAAAGAACAGCCTGATAGTCGCGTCACAGGACGTCGTATGGTTTGGGCGTTGCTTCAATACGCCTAGTGGTTCAAAAGTGGTTTAGTTTTTTTCGAATATCTCGGCCTCCGCGCGACCCAGAAGGGTCAGAAGAAGGATAGGCTGACGGCCGCGTAACAGGTCTGGGTCGTTGGGTGTGAACGTGACTTCAATACTCCCAGTGGTTCAAAAGTGGTTTAGTTTGTTTTTAATATCTCGGCCTCCGCGCGACCCAGTAGGTTCAAAAGAAGGACAGGCTAATGGCAGCGTCACAGGACGTCGTAGGGTGTGGGCGTAACTTCGATACGCCCAGTGGTTCAAAAGTTATTTAGTTTGTTTTTAATATCTCGGCCCCCGCTCGATCGAGGAGGTTCTAACAAAGGACAGGCTTATGGCCGCGTCACAGGACGGCATATGGTTTGGGCGTGGCTTTGATTCGCCCAGTGGTTCACAGGTTGTATATTTTTTTTTAATATCTCGGCCCCCGTTCGACCGAGGAGGTTCAAATAAAGGACAGGCTGATGGTCGCGTCACAGGAAGTCGTAGGGTGTGAGCGTGACTTTAAAATGCCAAGTGGTACAAAAGTGGTTTAGTTTTTTTTAAATATATTTTCCGCGCGACCTAGAAGGTTCACACAAAGGACACGCTTTTGGACGCATCACAGGACGGCGTATGGTTTGGCCGTTGCTTCGATACGCCCATTGGTTCAAAGATTGTATAGTTTTTTATGATATCTCGGCCCCCGCTCGATCGAGGAGGTTCAAACAAAGAACAGCCTGATAGTCGCGTCACAGGACGTCGTATGGTTTGGGCGTTGCTTCAGTACGCCTAGTGGTTCATAAGTGGTTTAGTTTTTTTCGAATATCTCGGCCTCCGCGCGACCCAGAAGGTTCAAAAGAAGGATAGGCTGACGGCCGCGTAACAGGTCTGGGTCGTTGGGTGTGAACGTGACTTCAATACTCCCAGTGGTTCAAAAGTGGTTTAGTTTGTTTTTAATATCTCGGCCTCCGCGCGACCCAGAAGGTTCAAAAGAAGGACAGGCTAATGGCAGCGTCACAGGACGTCGTAGGGTGTGGGCGTAACTTCAATACGCCCAGTGGTTCAAAAGTGGTTTAGTTTGTTTTTAATATCTCGGCCCCCGCTCGATCGAGAAGGATCTAACAAAGGACAGGCTTATGGCCGCGTCACAGGACGGCGTATGGTTTGGCCGTGGCTTTCATTCGCCCAGTGGTTCACAGGTTGTATATTTTTTTTTAATATCTCGGTCCCTGCTCGATCGAATAGGTTCAAACAAAGGACAGGCTGATAGTCGCGTTACAGGAAGTCGTATGATGTGGGCGTGGCTACGATACGCCCAATGGTACTAAAGTTGTTTAGTTTTTTTTAAATATATTTTCCGCGCAATCTAGGAGGTTCACACAAAGGGCAGGCTTTTGGACGCATCACAGGACGGCGTATGATTTGGCCGTTGCTTCGATACGCCCATTGGTTCACAGGTTGTATATTTTTTTTTAATATCTCGGCCCCTGCTCGATCGAGGAGGTTCAAACAAAGAACAGCCTGATAGTCGCGTCACAGGACGTCGTATGGTGTGGGCGTGGCTACGATACGCCCAATGGTACTAAAGTTGTTTAGTTTTTTTTAAATATATTTTCCGCGCAACCTAGGAGGTTCACACAAAGGGCAGGCTTTTGGACGCATCACAGGACGGCGTATGGTTTGGCCGTTGCTTCGATACGCCCATTGGTTCACAGGTTGTATATTTTTTTTAATATCTCGGCCCCTGCTCGATCGAGGAGGTTCAAACAAAGAACAGCCTGATAGTCGCGTCACAGGACGTCGTATGGTTTGGGCGTGACTTCGGTACGCCCAGTGGTACTAAAGTTGTTTAGTTTTTTTTAAATATATTTTCCGCGCGACCTAGGAGGTTCACACAAAGGGCAGTCTTATGGACGCATCACAAGACGACATATGTTTTGGCCGTGGCTTCGATACGCCCATTGGTTTAAAGGTTGCATAGTTTTTTTTAATATCTCGGCCCCCGCTCGATCGAAGAGGTTCAAACAAAAAGCAGCCTAAAAGTCGCGTCACAGGACGTCGTATGGTGTGGGCGTGGCTACGATACGCCCAATGGTACTAAAGTTGTTTAGTTTTTTTTAAATATATTTTCCGCGCAACCTAGGAGGTTCACACAAAGGGCAGGCTTTTGGACGCATCACAGGACGGCGTATGGTTTGGCCGTTGCTTCGATACGCCCATTGGTTCACAGGTTGTATATTTTTTTTTAATATCTCGGCCCCTGCTCGATCGAGTAGGTTCAAACAAAGAACAGCCTGATAGTCGCGTCACAGGACGTCGTATGGTTTGGGCGTGACTTCGGTACGCCCAGTGGTACTAAAGTTGTTTAGTTTTTTTTAAATATATTTTCCGCGCGACCTAGGAGGTTCACACAAAGGGCAGGCTTATGGACGCATCACAAGACGACATATGTTTTGGCCGTGGCTTCGATACGCCCATTGGTTTAAAGGTTGCATAGTTTTTTTTAATATCTCGGCCCCCGCTCGATCGAAGAGGTTCAAACAAAAAGCAGCCTGATAGTCGCGTCACAGGACGTCGTATGGTTTGGGCGTTGCTTCAATACGCCTAGTGGTTCAAAAGTGGTTTAGTTTTTTTCGAATATCTCGGCCTCCGCGCGACCCAGAAGGTTCAAAAGAAGGACAGGCTGACGGCCGCGTAACAGGCCTGGGTCGTTGGGTGTGAACGTGACTTCAATACGCCCAGTGATACAAAAGTGGTTTAGTTTGTTTTTAATATCGTGGGCCCCGGTCGATCGAGGAGGTTCTAACAAAGGACAGGCTTATGGCCGCGTCACAGGAAGTCGTAGGGTGTGAGCGTGACTTTAAAATGCCAAGTGGTACAAAAGTGGTTTAGTTTTTTTTAAATAAATTTTCCGCGCGACCTAGGAGGTTCACACAAAGGACAGTCTGATAGTCGCGTCACAGGACGTCGTAGGGTGTGGGCGTAACTTCAATACGCCCAGTGGTTCAAAAGTGGTTTAGTTTGTTTTTAATATCTCGGCCCCCGCTCGATCGAGAAGGATCTAACAAAGGACAGGCTTATGGCCGCGTCACAGGACGGCGTATGGTTTGGCCGTGGCTTTCATTCGCCCAGTGGTTCACAGGTTGTATATTTTTTTTTAATATCTCGGTCCCTGCTCGATCGAATAGGTTCAAACAAAGGACAGGCTGATAGTCGCGTTACAGGAAGTCGTATGATGTGGGCGTGGCTACGATACGCCCAATGGTACTAAAGTTGTTTAGTTTTTTTTAAATATATTTTCCGCGCAATCTAGGAGGTTCACACAAAGGGCAGGCTTTTGGACGCATCACAGGACGGCGTATGATTTGGCCGTTGCTTCGATACGCCCATTGGTTCACAGGTTGTATATTTTTTTTTAATATCTCGGCCCCTGCTCGATCGAGGAGGTTCAAACAAAGAACAGCCTGATAGTCGCGTCACAGGACGTCGTATGGTGTGGGCGTGGCTACGATACGCCCAATGGTACTAAAGTTGTTTAGTTTTTTTTAAATATATTTTCCGCGCAACCTAGGAGGTTCACACAAAGGGCAGGCTTTTGGACGCATCACAGGACGGCGTATGGTTTGGCCGTTGCTTCGATACGCCCATTGGTTCACAGGTTGTATATTTTTTTTAATATCTCGGCCCCTGCTCGATCGAGGAGGTTCAAACAAAGAACAGCCTGATAGTCGCGTCACAGGACGTCGTATGGTTTGGGCGTGACTTCGGTACGCCCAGTGGTACTAAAGTTGTTTAGTTTTTTTTAAATATATTTTCCGCGCGACCTAGGAGGTTCACACAAAGGGCAGTCTTATGGACGCATCACAAGACGACATATGTTTTGGCCGTGGCTTCGATACGCCCATTGGTTTAAAGGTTGCATAGTTTTTTTTAATATCTCGGCCCCCGCTCGATCGAAGAGGTTCAAACAAAAAGCAGCCTAAAAGTCGCGTCACAGGACGTCGTATGGTGTGGGCGTGGCTACGATACGCCCAATGGTACTAAAGTTGTTTAGTTTTTTTTAAATATATTTTCCGCGCAACCTAGGAGGTTCACACAAAGGGCAGGCTTTTGGACGCATCACAGGACGGCGTATGGTTTGGCCGTTGCTTCGATACGCCCATTGGTTCACAGGTTGTATATTTTTTTTTAATATCTCGGCCCCTGCTCGATCGAGTAGGTTCAAACAAAGAACAGCCTGATAGTCGCGTCACAGGACGTCGTATGGTTTGGGCGTGACTTCGGTACGCCCAGTGGTACTAAAGTTGTTTAGTTTTTTTTAAATATATTTTCCGCGCGACCTAGGAGGTTCACACAAAGGGCAGGCTTATGGACGCATCACAAGACGACATATGTTTTGGCCGTGGCTTCGATACGCCCATTGGTTTAAAGGTTGCATAGTTTTTTTTAATATCTCGGCCCCCGCTCGATCGAAGAGGTTCAAACAAAAAGCAGCCTGATAGTCGCGTCACAGGACGTCGTATGGTTTGGGCGTTGCTTCAATACGCCTAGTGGTTCAAAAGTGGTTTAGTTTTTTTCGAATATCTCGGCCTCCGCGCGACCCAGAAGGTTCAAAAGAAGGACAGGCTGACGGCCGCGTAACAGGCCTGGGTCGTTGGGTGTGAACGTGACTTCAATACGCCCAGTGGTACAAAAGTGGTTTAGTTTGTTTTTAATATCGTGGGCCCCGGTCGATCGAGGAGGTTCTAACAAAGGACAGGCTTATGGCCGCGTCACAGGAAGTCGTAGGGTGTGAGCGTGACTTTAAAATGCCAAGTGGTACAAAAGTGGTTTAGTTTTTTTTAAATAAATTTTCCGCGCGACCTAGGAGGTTCACACAAAGGACAGTCTGATAGTCGCGTCACAGGACGTCGTATGGTTTGGGCGTTGCTTCAATACGCCTCGTGGTTCAAAAGTGGTTTAGTTTTTTTCGAATATCTCGGCCTCCGCGCGACCCAGAAGGTTCAAAAGAAGGACAGGCTGACGGCCGCGTAACAGGCCTGGGTCGTTGGGTGTGAACGTGACTTCAATACGCCCAGTGCTTCAAAAGTGGTTTAGTTTGTTTTTAATATCGTGGCCCCCGGTCGATCGAGGAGGTTCAAACAAAGAACAGGCTTATGGCCGCGTCACAGGAAGTCGTAGGGTGTGAGCGTGACTTTAAAATGCCAAGTGGTACAAAAGTAGTTTAGTTTTTTTTAAATATATTTTCCGCGCGAACTAAAAGGTTTACAGAAAGGACGGGCTTATGGCCGCGTCACAGGACGGCATATGGTTGTGGCGTAGCTTTGATATCTCGGCCCCTGTTCGATCGAGGAGGTTCAAACAAAGAACAGGCTGATGGTGGCGTCACAGGAAGTCGTAGGGTGTGAGCGTGACTTAAAAATGCCAAGTGGTACAAAAGTGGTTTAGTTTTTTTTAAATAAATTTTCCGCGTGACCTAGGAGGTTCACACAAAGGACAGTCTGATAGTCGCGTCACAGGACGTCGTATGGTTTGGGCGTTGCTTCAATACGCCTAGTGGTTCAAAAGTGGTTTAGTTTTTTTCGAATATCTCGGCCTCCGCACGACCCAGAAGGTTCAAAAGAAGGACAGGCTGACGGCCGCGTAACAGGCCTGGGTCGTTGGGTGTGAACGTGACTTCAATACGCCCAGTGCTTCAAAAGTGGTTTAGTTTGTTTTTAATATCGTGGCCCCCGGTCGATCGAGGAGGTTCTAACAAAGGACAGGCTTATGGCCGCGTCACAGGAAGTCGTAGGGTGTGAGCGTGACTTTAAAATGCCAAGTGGTACAAAAGTGGTTTAGTTTTTTTTAAATAAATTTTCCGCGCGAACTAAAAGGTTTACAGAAAGGACGGGCTTATGGCCGCGTCACAGGACGGCATATGGTTGTGGCGTAGCTTTGATATCTCGGCCCCTGTTCGATCGAGGAGGTTCAAACAAAGAACAGGCTGATGGTGGCGTCACAGGAAGTCGTAGGGTGTGAGCGTGACTTTAAAATGCCAAGTGGTACAAAAGTGGTTTAGTTTTTTTTAAATAAATTTTCCGCGCGACCTAGGAGGTTCACACAAAGGACAGTCTGATAGTCGCGTTACAGGACGTCGTATGGTTTGGGCGTTGCTTCAATACGCCCAGTGGTTCAAAAGTTATTTAGTTTGTTTTTAATATCTCGGCCCCCGGTCGATCGATTAGGTTCTAACAAAGGACAGGCTTATGGCCGCGTCACAGGACGGCATATGGTTTGGGCGTGGCTTTGATTCGCCCAGTGGTTCACAGGTTGTATATTTTTTTTTTATATCTCGGCCCTTGCTTGATCGAATAGGTTCAAACAAAGGACAGGCTGATAGTCGCGTTACAGGACGTCGTATGGTTTGGGCGTTGCTTCAATACGCCTAGTGGTTCAAAAGTGGTTTAGTTTGTTTTTAATATCGTGGCCCCCGGTCGATCGATTAGGTTCTAACAAAGGACAGGCTTATGGCCGCGTCACAGGACGGCATATGGTTTGGGCGTGGCTTTGATTCGCCCATTGGTTCAAAGGTTGTATAGTTTTTTTTAATATCTCGGCCCCCGTTCGATCGAAGAGGTTCAAACAAAAAACAGCCTGATAGTCGCGTCACAGGACGTCGTATGGTTTGGCCGTGGCTTCGATACGCCTATTGGTTCAAAGGTTGTATAGTTTTTTTTAATATCTCGGCCCCCGTTCGATCGAAGAGGTTCAAACAAAAAACAGCCTGATAGTCGCGTTACAGGACGTCGTATGGTTTGGGCGTTGCTTCAATACGCCTAGTGGTTCAAAAGTGGTTTAGTTTGTTTTTAATATCGTGGCCCCCGGTCGATCGATTAGGTTCAAACAAAGGACAGGCTGATAGTCGCGTTACAGGAAGTCGTATGGTGTGGGCGTGGCTACGATACGCCCAGTGGCACAAAAGTAGTTTAGTTTTTTTTTAATATATTTTCCGCGCGAACTAAAAGGTTTACAGAAAGGACGGGCTTATGGCCGCGTCACAGGACGGCGTATGGTTTGGCCGTGGCTTTGATACGCCCAGTGGTTCAAAGGTTGTATAGTTTTTTTTTATATGTCGGCCCCTGCTCGATCGAATAGGTTCAAACAAAGGACAGGCTGATAGTCGCGTTACAGGACGTCGTATGGTTTGGGCGTTGCTTCAATACGCCTAGTGGTTCAAAAGTGGTTTAGTTTGTTTTTAATATCGTGGCCCCCGGTCGATCGATTAGGTTCTAACAAAGGGCAGGCTTATGGACGCATCACAGGACGACGTATGGTTTGGCCGTGGCTTCGATACGCCCATTGGTTCAAAGGTTGTATAGTTTTTTTAATATCTCGGCCCCCGTTCGATCGAAGAGGTTCAAACAAAGGACAGGCTGATAGTCGCGTTACAGGAAGTCGTATGGTGTGGGCGTGGCTACGATACGCCCAGTGGCACAAAAGTGGTTTAGTTTTTTTTAAATATATTTTCCGCGCGACCTAGGAGGTTCACACAAAGGACACGCTTTTGGACGCATCACAGGACGGCGTATGGTTTGGCCGTGGCTTCGATACGCCCAGTGGTTCACAGGTTGTATAGTTTTTTTAATATTTCGGCCCCCGCGCGAACCAGGAGGTTCAAAAGAAGGACAGGCTGACGGCCGCGTAACAGGCCTGGGTCGTTGGGTGTGAACGTGACTTCAATACGCCCAGTGCTTCAAAAGTGGTTTAGTTTGTTTTTAATATCGTGGCCCCCGGTCGATCGAGGAGGTTCAAACAAAGAACAGGCTTATGGCCGCGTCACAGGAAGTCGTAGGGTGTGAGCGTGACTTTAAAATGCCAAGTGGTACAAAAGTAGTTTAGTTTTTTTTAAATATATTTTCCGCGCGAACTAAAAGGTTTACAGAAAGGACGGGCTTATGGCCGCGTCACAGGACGGCATATGGTTGTGGCGTAGCTTTGATATCTCGGCCCCTGTTCGATCGAGGAGGTTCAAACAAAGAACAGGCTGATGGTGGCGTCACAGGAAGTCGTAGGGTGTGAGCGTGACTTTAAAATGCCAAGTGGTACAAAAGTGGTTTAGTTTTTTTTAAATAAATTTTCCGCGCGACCTAGGAGGTTCACACAAAGGACAGTCTGATAGTCGCGTTACAGGACGTCGTATGGTTTGGGCGTTGCTTCAATACGCCCAGTGGTTCAAAAGTTATTTAGTTTGTTTTTAATATCTCGGCCCCCGGTCGATCGATTAGGTTCTAACAAAAAACAGCCTGATAGTCGCGTTACAGGACGTCGTATGGTTTGGGCGTTGCTTCAATACGCTCGTGGTTCAAAAGTGGTTTAGTTTGTTTTTAATATCGTGGACCCCGGTCGATCGATTAGGTTCAAACAAAGGACAGGCTGATAGTCGCGTTACAGGAAGTCGTATGGTGTGGGCGTGGCTACGATACGCCCAGTGGCACAAAAGTAGTTTAGTTTTTTTTTAATATATTTTCCGCGCGAACTAAAAGGTTTACAGAAAGGACGGGCTTATGGCCGCGTCACAGGACGGCGTATGGTTTGGCCGTGGCTTTGATACGCCCAGTGGTTCAAAGGTTGTATAGTTTTTTTTTATATGTCGGCCCCTGCTCGATCGAATAGGTTCAAACAAAGGACAGGCTGATAGTCGCGTTACAGGACGTCGTATGGTTTGGGCGTTGCTTCAATACGCCTAGTGGTTCAAAAGTGGTTTAGTTTGTTTTTAATATCGTGGCCCCCGGTCGATCGATTAGGTTCTAACAAAGGGCAGGCTTATGGACGCATCACAGGACGACGTATGGTTTGGCCGTGGCTTCGATACGCCCATTGGTTCAAAGGTTGTATAGTTTTTTTAATATCTCGGCCCCCGTTCGATCGAAGAGGTTCAAACAAAGGACAGGCTGATAGTCGCGTTACAGGAAGTCGTATGGTGTGGGCGTGGCTACGATACGCCCAGTGGCACAAAAGTAGTTTAGTTTTTTTTTAATATATTTTCCGCGCGAACTAAAAGGTTTACAGAAAGGACGGGCTTATGGCCGCGTCACAGGACGGCGTATGGTTTGGCCGTGGCTTTGATACGCCCAGTGGTTCAAAGGTTGTATAGTTTTTTTTTATATGTCGGCCCCTGCTCGATCGAATAGGTTCAAACAAAGGACAGGCTGATAGTCGCGTTACAGGAAGTCGTATGGTGTGGGCGTGGCTACGATACGCCCAGTGGCACAAAAGTAGTTTAGTTTTTTTTAAATATATTTTCGCGTGACCTAGGAGGTTCACACAAAGGACACGCTTATGGACGCATCACAGGACGGCGTATGGTTTGGCCGTGGCTTCGATACGCCCATTGGTTCAAAGGTTGTATAGTTTTTTTTAATATCTCGGCCCCCGTTCGATCGAGGAGGTTCAAACAAAGGACAGGCTGATGGTCGCGTCACAGGAAGTCGTAGGGTGTAAGCGTGACTCTAAAATGCCAAGTGGTACAAAAGTGGTTTAGTTTTTTTTAAATATATTTTCCGTGCGACCTAGGAGGTTCACACAAAGGACACGCTTTTGGACGCATCACAGGACGGCGTATGGTTTGGCCGTGGCTTCGATACGCCCAGTGGTTCACAGGTTGTATAGTTTTTTTAATATTTCGGCCCCCGCGCGAACCAGGAGGTTCAAACGAAGGACAGACTGAGGGCCGCGTCACAGGACGTCGTAGGGTGTGGACGTGACTGCGATACGCCTAGTGGTTTAAAAGTGGTTTAGTTTTGTTTAATGTCTTGGCCCCCGCGCGACCTAGGAGAGTTGAACAAAGGACAGTTTAGTTTTTTTTAAATATATTTTCCGCGCGAACTAAAAGGTTTGCAGAAAGGACGGGCTTATGGCCGCGTCACAGGACGGCATATGGTTGTGGCGTAGCTTTGATATCTCGGCCCCCGTTTGATCGAGGAGGTTCAAACAAAGAACAGGCTGATAGTCGCGTTACAGGAAGTCGTATGGTGTGGGCGTGGCTACGATACGCCTAGTGGTACAAAAGTGGTTTAGTTTTTTTATTATCTTTTCCACGCGACCTAGGAGGTTCACACAAAGGACACGCTTATGGCCGCATCACAGGACGGCGTATGGTTTGGCCGTGGCTTTGATACGCCCAGTGGTTCAAAGGTTGTATAGTTTTTTTTTATATGTCGGCCCCTGCTCGATCGAATAGGTTCAAACAAAGGACAGGCTGATAGTCGCGTTACAGGAAGTCGTATGGTGTGGGCGTGGCTACGATACGCCCAGTGGCACAAAAGTAGTTTAGTTTTTTTTAAATATATTTTCCGCGCGAACTAAAAGGTTTACAGAAAGGACGGGCTTATGGCCGCGTCACAGGACGGCATATGGTTGTGGCGTAGCTTTGATATCTCGGCCCCCGTTTGATCGAGGAGGTTCAAACAAAGAACAGGCTGATAGTCGCGTTACAGGAAGTCGTATGGTGTGGGCGTGGCTACGATACGCCTAGTGGTACAAAAGTGGTTTAGTTTTTTTTAATATCTTTTCGCGTGACCTAGGAGGTTCACACAAAGGACACGCTTATGGACGCATCACAGGACGGCGTATGGTTTGGCCGTGGCTTCGATACGCCCATTGGTTCAAAGGTTGTATAGTTTTTTTTAATATCTCGGCCCCCGTTCGATCGAGGAGGTTCAAACAAAGGACAGGCTGATGGTCGCGTCACAGGAAGTCGTAGGGTGTAAGCGTGACTCTAAAATGCCAAGTGGTACAAAAGTGGTTTAGTTTTTTTTAAATATATTTTCCGCGCGACCTAGGAGGTTCACACAAAGGACACGCTTTTGGACGCATCACAGGACGGCGTATGGTTTGGCCGTGGCTTCGATACGCCCAGTGGTTCACAGGTTGTATATTTTTTTTTAATATCTCGGCCCCTGCTCGATCGAATAGGTTCAAACAAAGGACAGGCTGATAGTCGCGTTACAGGAAGTCGTATGGTGTGGGCGTGGCTACGATACGCCCAGTGGTACTAAAGTTGTTTAGTTTTTTTTAAATATATTTTCCGCGCGACCTAGAAGGTTCACACAAAGGGCAGGCTTATGGACGCATCACAGGACGGCGTATGGTTTGGCCGTGGCTTCGATACGCCCATTGGTTCAAAGGTTGTATAGTTTTTTTTTAATATCTCGGCCCCCGCTCGATCGAAGAGGTTCAAACAAAAAACAGCCTGATAGTCGCGTCACAGGACGTCGTATGGTTTGGCCGTGGCTTCAATACGCCTAGTGGTTCAAAAGTGGTTTAGTTTTTTTCGAATATCTCGGCCTCCGCGCGACCCAGAAGGTTCAAAAGAAGGACAGGCTAATGGCAGCGTCACAGGACGTCGTAGGGTGTGGGCGTAACTTCGATACGCCCAGTGGTTCAAAAGTGGTTTAGTTTGTTTTTAATATCTCGGCCCCCGCTCGATCGAGAAGGTTCTAACAAAGGACAGGCTTATGGCCGCGTCACAGGACGGCGTATGGTTTGGCCGTGGCTTTGATTCGCCCAGTGGTTCACAGGTTGTATATTTTTTTTTAATATCTCGGTCCCTGCTCGATCGAATAGGTTCAAACAAAGGACAGGCTGATAGTCGCGTTACAGGAAGTCGTATGATGTGGGCGTGGCTACGATACGCCCAATGGTACTAAAGTTGTTTAGTTTTTTTTAAATATATTTTCCGCGCAACCTAGGAGGTTCACACAAAGGGCAGGCTTTTGGACGCATCACAGGACGGCGTATGGTTTGGCCGTTGCTTCGATACGCCCATTGGTTCACAGGTTGTATATTTTTTTTTAATATCTCGGCCCCTGCTCGATCGAGGAGGTTCAAACAAAGAACAGCCTGATAGTCGCGTCACAGGACGTCGTATGGTTTGGGCGTGGCTACGATACGCCCAATGGTACTAAAGTTGTTTAGTTTTTTTTAAATATATTTTCCGCGCAACCTAGGAGGTTCACACAAAGGGCAGGCTTTTGGACGCATCACAGGACGGCGTATGGTTTGGCCGTTGCTTCGATACGCCCATTGGTTCACAGGTTGTATATTTTTTTTAATATCTCGGCCCCTGTTCGATCGAGGAGGTTCAAACAAAGAACAGCCTGATAGTCGCGTCACAGGACGTCGTATGGTTTGGGCGTGACTTCGGTACGCCCAGTGGTACTAAAGTTGTTTAGTTTTTTTTAAATATATTTTCCGCGCGACCTAGGAGGTTCACACAAAGGGCAGTCTTATGGACGCATCACAAGACGACATATGTTTTGGCCGTGGCTTCGATACGCCCATTGGTTTAAAGGTTGCATAGTTTTTTTTAATATCTCGGCCCCCGCTCGATCGAAGAGGTTCAAACAAAAAGCAGCCTAAAAGTCGCGTCACAGGACGTCGTATGGTGTGGGCGTGGCTACGATACGCCCAATGGTACTAAAGTTGTTTAGTTTTTTTTAAATATATTTTCCGCGCAACCTAGGAGGTTCACACAAAGGGCAGGCTTTTGGACGCATCACAGGACGGCGTATGGTTTGGCCGTTGCTTCGATATGCCCATTGGTTCACAGGTTGTATATTTTTTTTTAATATCTCGGCCCCTGCTCGATCGAGTAGGTTCAAACAAAGAACAGCCTGATAGTCGCGTCACAGGACGTCGTATGGTTTGGGCGTGACTTCGGTACGCCCAGTGGTACTAAAGTTGTTTAGTTTTTTTTAAATATATTTTCCGCGCGACCTAGGAGGTTCACACAAAGGGCAGGCTTATGGACGCATCACAAGACGACATATGTTTTGGCCGTGGCTTCGATACGCCCATTGGTTTAAAGGTTGCATAGTTTTTTTAATATCTCGGCCCCCGCTCGATCGAAGAGGTTCAAACAAAAAGCAGCCTGATAGTCGCGTCACAGGACGTCGTATGGTTTGGGCGTTGCTTCAATACGCCTAGTGGTTCAAAAGTGGTTTAGTTTTTTTCGAATATCTCGGCCTCCGCGCGACCCAGAAGGTTCAAAAGAAGGACAGGCTGACGGCCGTGTAACAGGCCTGGGTCGTTGGGTGTGAACGTGACTTCAATACGCCCAGTGGTACAAAAGTGGTTTAGTTTGTTTTTAATATCGTGGGCCCCGGTCGATCGAGGAGGTTCTAACAAAGGACAGGCTTATGGCCGCGTCACAGGAAGTCGTAGGGTGTGAGCGTGACTTAAAAATGCCAAGTGGTACAAAAGTGGTTTAGTTTTTTTCAAATAAATTTTCCGCGTGACCTAGGAGGTTCACACAAAGGACAGTCTGATAGTCGCGTCACAGGACGTCGTATGGTTTGGGCGTTGCTTCAATACGCCTAGTGGTTCAAAAGTGGTTTAGTTTTTTTCGAATATCTCGGCCTCCGCACGACCCAGAAGGTTCAAAAGAAGGACAGGCTGACGGCCGCGTAACAGGCCTGGGTCGTTGGGTGTGAACGTGACTTCAATACGCCCAGTGCTTCAAATGTGGTTTAGTTTGTTTTTAATATCGTGGCCCCCGGTCGATCGAGGAGGTTCTAACAAAGGACAGGCTTATGGCCGCGTCACAGGACGGCATATGGTTTGGGCGTGGCTTTGATTCGCCCAGTGGTTCACAGGTTGTATATTTTTTTTTAATATCTCGGCCCCTGCTTGATCGAATAGGTTCAAACAAAGGACAGGCTGATAGTCGCGTTACAGGACGTCGTATGGTTTGGGCGTTGCTTCAATACGCCTAGTGGTTCAAAAGTGGTTTAGTTTGTTTTTAATATCGTGGCCCCCGGTCGATCGATTAGGTTCTAACAAAGGACAGGCTTATGGCCGCGTCACAGGACGGCATATGGTTTGGGCGTGGCTTTGATTCGCCCATTGGTTCAAAGGTTGTATAGTTTTTTTTAATATCTCGGCCCCCGTTCGATCGAGGAGGTTCAAACAAAGGACAGGCTGATAGTCGCGTCACAGGACGTCGTATGGTTTGGCCGTGGCTTCGATACGCCCATTGGTTCAAAGGTTGTATAGTTTTTTTTAATATCTCGGCCCCCGTTCGATCGAAGAGGTTCAAACAAAAAACAGCCTGATAGTCGCGTTACAGGACGTCGTATGGTTTGGGCGTTGCTTCAATACGCCTAGTGGTTCAAAAGTGGTTTAGTTTGTTTTTAATATCGTGGCCCCCGGTCGATCGATTAGGTTCTAACAAAGGGCAGGCTTATGGACGCATCACAGGACGACGTATGGTTTGGCCGTGGCTTCGATACGCCCATTGGTTCAAAGGTTGTATAGTTTTTTTAATATCTCGGCCCCCGTTCGATCGAAGAGGTTCAAACAAAGGACAGGCTGATAGTCGCGTTACAGGAAGTCGTATGGTGTGGGCGTGGCTACGATACGCCCAGTGGCACAAAAGTAGTTTAGTTTTTTTTAAATATATTTTCCGCGCGAACTAAAAGGTTTACAGAAAGGACGGGCTTATGGCCGCGTCACAGGACGGCGTATGGTTTTGCCGTGGCTTCGATACGCCCATTGGTTCAAAGGTTGTATAGTTTTTTTAATATTTCGGCCCCCGCGCGAACCAGGAGGTTCAAACGAAGGACAGACTGAGGGCCGCGTCACAGGACGTCGTAGGGTGTGGACGTGACTGCGATACGCCTAGTGGTTTAAAAGTGGTTTAGTTTTTTTTAATGTCTTGGCCTCCGCGCGACCTAGGAGAGTTGAACAAAGGACAGTTTAGTTTTTTTTAAATATATTTTCCGCGCGAACTAAAAGGTTTGCAGAAAGGACGGGCTTATGGCCGCGTCACAGGACGGCATATGGTTGTGGCGTAGCTTTGATATCTCGGCCCCCGTTTGATCGAGGAGGTTCAAACAAAGAACAGGCTGATAGTCGCGTTACAGGAAGTCGTATGGTGTGGGCGTGGCTACGATACGCCTAGTGGTACAAAAGTGGTTTAGTTTTTTTTAATATCTTTTCGCGTGACCTGGGAGGTTCACACAAAGGACACGCTTATGGACGCATCACAGGACGGCGTATGGTTTGGCCGTGGCTTCGATACGCCCATTGGTTCAAAGGTTGTATAGTTTTTTTTAATATCTCGGCCCCCGTTCGATCGAGGAGGTTCAAACAAAGGACAGGCTGATGGTCGCGTCACAGGAAGTCGTAGGGTGTAAGCGTGACTCGAAAATGCCAAGTGGTACAAAAGTGGTTTAGTTTTTTTTAAATATATTTTCCGCGCGACCTAGGAGGTTCACACAAAGAAAACGCTTTTGGACGCATCACAGGACGGCGTATGGTTTGGCCGTGGCTTCGATACGCCCAGTGGTTCACAGGTTGTATATTTTGTTTTAATATCTCGGCCCCTGCTCGATCGAATAGGCTCAAACAAAGGACAGGCTGATAGTCGCGTTACAGGAAGTCGTATGGTGTGGGCGTGGCTACGATACGCCCAGTGGTACTAAAGTTGTTTAGTTTTTTTTAAATATATTTTCCGCGCGACCTAGAAGGTTCACACAAAGGGCAGGCTTATGGACGCATCACAGGACGGCGTATGGTTTGGCCGTGGCTTCGATACGCCCATTGGTTCAAAGGTTGTATAGTTTTTTTTTAATATCTCGGCCCCCGCTCGATCGAAGAGGTTCAAACAAAAAACAGCCTGATAGTCGCGTCACAGGACGTCGTATGGTGTGGGCGTGGCTACGATACGCCCAATGGTACTAAAGTTGTTTAGTTTTTTTTAAATATATTTTCCGCGCAACCTAGGAGGTTCACACAAAGGGCAGGCTTTTGGACGCATCACAGGACGGCGTATGGTTTGGCCGTTGCTTCGATACGCCCATTGGTTCACAGGTTGTATATTTTTTTTTAATATCTCGGCCCCTGCTCGATCGAGTAGGTTCAAACAAAGAACAGCCTGATAGTCGCGTCACAGGACGTCGTATGGTTTGGGCGTGACTTCGGTACGCCCAGTGGTACTAAAGTTGTTTAGTTTTTTTTAAATATATTTTCCGCGCGACCTAGGAGGTTCACACAAAGGGCAGGCTTATGGACGCATCACAAGACGACATATGTTTTGGCCGTGGCTTCGATACGCCCATTGGTTTAAAGGTTGCATAGTTTTTTTTAATATCTCGGCCCCCGCTCGATCGAAGAGGTTCAAACAAAAAGCAGCCTGATAGTCGCGTCACAGGACGTCGTATGGTTTGGGCGTTGCTTCAATACGCCTAGTGGTTCAAAAGTGGTTTAGTTTTTTTCGAATATCTCGGCCTCCGCGCGACCCAGAAGGTTCAAAAGAAGGACAGGCTGACGGCCGCGTAACAGGCCTGGGTCGTTGGGTGTGAACGTGACTTCAATACGCCCAGTGGTACAAAAGTGGTTTAGTTTGTTTTTAATATCGTGGGCCCCGGTCGATCGAGGAGGTTCTAACAAAGGACAGGCTTATGGCCGCGTCACAGGAAGTCGTAGGGTGTGAGCGTGACTTAAAAATGCCAAGTGGTACAAAAGTGGATTAGTTTTTTTTAAATAAATTTTCCGCGTGACCTAGGAGGTTCACACAAAGGACAGTCTGATAGTCGCGTCACAGGACGTCGTATGGTTTGGGCGTTGCTTCAATACGCCTAGTGGTTCAAAAGTGGTTTAGTTTTTTTCGAATATCTCGGCCTCCGCACGACCCAGAAGGTTCAAAAGAAGGACAGGCTGACGGCCGCGTAACAGGCCTGGGTCGTTGGGTGTGAACGTGACTTCAATACGCCCAGTGCTTCAAATGTGGTTTAGTTTGTTTTTAATATCGTGGCCCCCGGTCGATCGAGGAGGTTCTAACAAAGGACAGGCTTATGGCCGCGTCACAGGAAGTCGTAGGGTGTGAGCGTGACTTTAAAATGCCAAGTGGTACAAAAGTGGTTTAGTTTTTTTTAAATAAATTTTCCGCGCGACCTAGGAGGTTCACACAAAGGACAGTCTGATAGTCGCGTCACAGGACGTCGTATGGTTTGGGCGTTGCTTCAATACGCCTCGTGGTTCAAAAGTGGTTTAGTTTTTTTCGAATATCTCGGCCTCCGCGCGACCCAGAAGGTTCAAAAGAAGGACAGGCTGACGGCCGCGTAACAGGCCTGGGTCGTTGGGTGTGAACGTGACTTCAATACGCCCAGTGCTTCAAAAGTGGTTTAGTTTGTTTTTAATATCGTGGCCCCCGGTCGATCGAGGAGGTTCAAACAAAGAACAGGCTTATGGCCGCGTCACAGGAAGTCGTAGGGTGTGAGCGTGACTTTAAAATGCCAAGTGGTACAAAAGTAGTTTAGTTTTTTTTAAATATATTTTCCGCGCGAACTAAAAGGTTTACAGAAAGGACGGGCTTATGGCCGCGTCACAGGACGGCATATGGTTGTGGCGTAGCTTTGATATCTCGGCCCCTGTTCGATCGAGGAGGTTCAAACAAAGAACAGGCTGATGGTGGCGTCACAGGAAGTCGTAGGGTGTGAGCGTGACTTTAAAATGCCAAGTGGTACAAAAGTGGTTTAGTTTTTTTTAAATAAATTTTCCGCGCGACCTAGGAGGTTCACACAAAGGACAGTCTGATAGTCGCGTTACAGGACGTCGTATGGTTTGCTCGTTGCTTCAATACGCCCAGTGGTTCAAAAGTTATTTAGTTTGTTTTTAATATCTCGGCCCCCGGTCGATCGATTAGGTTCTAACAAAGGACAGGCTTATGGCCGCGTCACAGGACGGCATATGGTTTGGGCGTGGCTTTGATTCGCCCAGTGGTTCACAGGTTGTATATTTTTTTTTAATATCTCGGCCCCTGCTTGATCGAATAGGTTCAAACAAAGGACAGGCTGATAGTCGCGTTACAGGACGTCGTATGGTTTGGGCGTTGCTTCAATACGCCTAGTGGTTCAAAAGTGGTTTAGTTTGTTTTTAATATCGTGGCCCCCGGTCGATCGATTAGGTTCTAACAAAGGACAGGCTTATGGCCGCGTCACAGGACGGCATATGGTTTGGGCGTGGCTTTGATTCGCCCATTGGTTCAAAGGTTGTATAGTTTTTTTTAATATCTCGGCCCCCGTTCGATCGAAGAGGTTCAAACAAAAAACAGCCTGATAGTCGCGTCACAGGACGTCGTATGGTTTGGCCGTGGCTTCGATACGCCCATTGGTTCAAAGGTTGTATAGTTTTTTTTAATATCTCGGCCCCCGTTCGATCGAAGAGGTTCAAACAAAAAACAGCCTGATAGTCGCGTTACAGGACGTCGTATGGTTTGGGCGTTGCTTCAATACGCCTAGTGGTTCAAAAGTGGTTTAGTTTGTTTTTAATATCGTGGCCCCCGGTCGATCGATTAGGTTCTAACAAAGGGCAGGCTTATGGACGCATCACAGGACGACGTATGGTTTGGCCGTGGCTTCGATACGCCCATTGGTTCAAAGGTTGTATAGTTTTTTTAATATCTCGGCCCCCGTTCGATCGAAGAGGTTCAAACAAAGGACAGGCTGATAGTCGCGTTACAGGAAGTCGTATGGTGTGGGCGTGGCTACGATACGCCCAGTGGCACAAAAGTAGTTTAGTTTTTTTTAAATATATTTTCCGCGCGAACTAAAAGGTTTACAGAAAGGACGGGCTTATGGCCGCGTCACAGGACGGCGTATGGTTTGGCCGTGGCTTCGATACGCCTAGTGGTTCAAAAGTGGTTTAGTTTTTTTCAAATATCTCGGCCTCCGCGCGACCCAGAAGGCTCAAAAGAAGGACATGCTAATGGCAGCGTAACAGGTCTGGGTCGTTGGGTGTGAACGTGACTTCAATACGCCCAGTGCTTCAAAAGTGGTTTAGTTTGTTTTTAATATCGTGGGCCCCGGTCGATCGATCAGGTTCTAACAAAGGACAGGCTTATGGCCGCGTTACAGGACGTCGTATGGTTTGGGCGTTGCTTCAATACGCCTAGTGGTTCAAAAGTGGTTTAGTTTTTTTCAAATATCTCGGCCTCCGCGCGACCCAGAAGGCTCAAAAGAAGGACAGGCTAATGGCAGCGTAACAGGTCTGGGTCGTTGGGTGTGAACGTGACTTCAATACGCCCAGTGGTTCAAAAGTGGTTTAGTTTGTTTTTAATATCTCGGCCCCCGCTCGATCGAGGAGGTTCAAACAAAGAACAGGCTTATGGCCGCGTCACAGGAAGTCGTAGGGTGTGAGCGTGACTTTAAAATGCCAAGTGGTACAAAAGTAGTTTAGTTTTTTTTAAATATATTTTCCGCGCGAACTAAAAGGTTTACAGAAAGGACGGGCTTATGGCCGCGTCACAGGACGGCATATGGTTGTGGCGTAGCTTTGATATCTCGGCCCCTGTTCGATCGAGGAGGTTCAAACAAAGAACAGGCTGATGGTGGCGTCACAGGAAGTCGTAGGGTGTGAGCGTGACTTTAAAATGCCAAGTGGTACAAAAGTGGTTTAGTTTTTTTTAAATAAATTTTCCGCGCGACCTAGGAGGTTCACACAAAGGACAGTCTGATAGTCGCGTTACAGGACGTCGTATGGTTTGCTCGTTGCTTCAATACGCCTAGTGGTTCAAAAGTTATTTAGTTTGTTTTTAATATCTCGGCCCCCGGTCGATCGATTAGGTTCTAACAAAGGACAGGCTTATGGCCGCGTCACAGGACGGCATATGGTTTGGGCGTGGCTTTGATTCGCCCAGTGGTTCACAGGTTGTATATTTTTTTTTAATATCTCGGCCCCTGCTTGATCGAATAGGTTCAAACAAAGGACAGGCTGATAGTCGCGTTACAGGACGTCGTATGGTTTGGGCGTTGCTTCAATACGCCTAGTGGTTCAAAAGTGGTTTAGTTTGTTTTTAATATCGTGGCCCCCGGTCGATCGATTAGGTTCTAACAAAGGACAGGCTTATGGCCGCGTCACAGGACGGCATATGGTTTGGGCGTGGCTTTGATTCGCCCATTGGTTCAAAGGTTGTATAGTTTTTTTTAATATCTCGGCCCCCGTTCGATCGAAGAGGTTCAAACAAAAAACAGCCTGATAGTCGCGTCACAGGACGTCGTATGGTTTGGCCGTGGCTTCGATACGCCCATTGGTTCAAAGGTTGTATAGTTTTTTTTAATATCTCGGCCCCGTTCGATCGAAGAGGTTCAAACAAAAAACAGCCTGATAGTCGCGTTACAGGACGTCGTATGGTTTGGGCGTTGCTTCAATACGCCTAGTGGTTCAAAAGTGGTTTAGTTTGTTTTTAATATCGTGGCCCCCGGTCGATCGATTAGGTTCTAACAAAGGGCAGGCTTATGGACGCATCACAGGACGACGTATGGTTTGGCCGTGGCTTCGATACGCCCATTGGTTCAAAGGTTGTATAGTTTTTTTAATATCTCGGCCCCCGTTCGATCGAAGAGGTTCAAACAAAGGACAGGCTGATAGTCGCGTTACAGGAAGTCGTATGGTGTGGGCGTGGCTACGATACGCCCAGTGGCACAAAAGTAGTTTAGTTTTTTTTAAATATATTTTCCGCGCGAACTAAAAGGTTTACAGAAAGGACGGGCTTATGGCCGCGTCACAGGACGGCGTATGGTTTGGCCGTGGCTTCGATACGCCCATTGGTTCAAAGGTTGTATAGTTTTTTTTAATATCTCGGCCCCCGCTCGATCGAAGAGGTTCAAACAAAAAACAGCCTGATAGTCGCGTTACAGGACGTCGTATGGTTTGGGCGTTGCTTCAATACGCCTAGTGGTTCAAAAGTGGTTTAGTTTTTTTCAAATATCTCGGCCTCCGCGCGACCCAGAAGGCTCAAAAGAAGGACAGGCTAATGGCAGCGTAACAGGTCTGGGTCGTTGGGTGTGAACGTGACTTCAATACGCCCAGTGGTTCAAAAGGGGTTTAGTTTGTTTTTAATATCTCGGCCCCCGCTCGATCGAGGAAGTTCTAACAAAGGACAGGCTGATAGTCGCGTTACAGGAAGTCGTATGGTGTGGGCGTGGCTACGATACGCCCAGTGGTACTAAAGTTGTTTAGTTTTTTTTAAATATATTTTCCGCGCGACCTAGGAGGTTCACACAAAGGGCAGGCTTATGGACGCATCACAGGACGGCGTATGGTTTGGCCGTGGCTTCAATACGCCTAGTGGTTCAAAAGTGGTTTAGTTTTTTTCGAATATCTCGGCCTCCGCGCGACCCAGAAGGTTCAAAAGAAGGACAGGCTGACGGCCGCGTAACAGGCCTGGGTCTTTGGGTGTGTACGTGACTTCAATACGCCCAGTGCTTCAAAAGTGGTTTAGTTTGTTTTTAATATCGTGGGCCCCGGTCGATCGATCAGGTTCTAACAAAGGACAGGCTTATGGCCGCGTTACAGGACGTCGTATGGTTTGGGCGTTGCTTCAATACGCCTAGTGGTTCAAAAGTGGTTTAGTTTTTTTCAAATATCTCGGCCTCCGCGCGACCCAGAAGGCTCAAAAGAAGGACAGGCTAATGGCAGCGTAACAGGTCTGGGTCGTTGGGTGTGAACGTGACTTCAATACGCCCAGTGGTTCAAAAGTGGTTTAGTTTGTTTTTAATATCTCGGCCCCCGCTCGATCGAGGAAGTTCTAACAAAGGACAGGCTGATAGTCGCGTTACAGGAAGTCGTATGGTGTGGGCGTGGCTACGATACGCCCAGTTTTACTAAAGTTGTTTAGTTTTTTTTAAATATATTTTCCGCGCGACCTAGGAGGTTCACACAAAGGGCAGGCTTATGGACGCATCACAGGACGGCGTATGGTTTGGCCGTGGCTTCAATACGCCTAGTGGTTCAAAAGTGGTTTAGTTTTTTTCGAATATCTCGGCCTCCGCGCGACCCAGAAGGTTCAAAAGAAGGACAGGCTGACGGCCGCGTAACAGGCCTGGGTCTTTGGGTGTGTACGTGACTTCAATACGCCCAGTGCTTCAAAAGTGGTTTAGTTTTTTTTAATGTCTTGGCCCCCGCGCGAACTAGGAGAGTTGAACAAAGGACAGGCTGATGGTTGCGTCACAGGACGTCGTATGGCGTTGGTGTGGCTGCGATACGCCTAGTGGTATAAAAGTGGTTTAGTTTTTTTTAATATCTTTTCCGCGCGACCTAGGAGGTTCACACAAAGGACACGCTTATGGCCGCATCACAGGACGGCGTATGGTTTGGCCGTGGCTTTAATACGCCTAGTGGTTCAAAAGTGGTTTAGTTTTTTTCGTATATCTCGGCCTCCGCGCGACCCAGAAGGTTCAAAAGAAGGATAGGCTGACGGCCGCGTAACAGGTCAGGGTCGTTGGGTGTGAACGTGACTTCAATACGCCCAGTGCTTCAAAAGTGGTTTAGTTTTTTTTAAATATCTCTTCCTCTGCTCGACCTAGGAGGTTCACACAAATGACAGGGTGACGGGCCCGTCACAGGACGTTGTATGGTTTCGACGTTGCTTCAATACGCCCAGTGGTACAAAAGTAGTTTAGTTTTTTTTAATGTCTTGGCCCCCGCGCGAACTAGAAGAGTTGAACAAGAACAGGCTGATGGTTGCGTCACAGGACGTCGTATGGCGTTGGCGTGGCTTCGATACGCCTAGTGGTACAAAAGTGGTTCAGTTTTTTTATTATCTTTTCCACGCGACCTAGGAGGTTCACACAAAGGACAGGCTTTTGAACGCATCACAGGACGGCGTATGGTTTGGCCGTGGCTTCGATACGCCCATTGGTTCAAAGGTTGTATAGTTTTTTATAATATCTCGGCCCCCGCTCGATCGAGGAGGTTCAAACAAAGAACAGCCTGATAGTCGCGTCTCAGGACGTCGTATGGTTTGGGCGTGATTTCGATACGCCAAGTGGTACAAAAGTGGTTTAGTGTTTTTTAAATATATTTTCCGCGCGACCTAGGAGGTTCACACAAAGGACACGCTTTTGGACGCATCACAGGACGGCGTATGGTTTGGCCGTGGCTACGATACGCCCAGTGGTACTAAAGTTGTTTAGTTTTTTTTAAATATATTTTCCGCGCGACCTAGGAGGTTCACACAAAGGGCAGGCTTATGGACGCATCACAGGACGGCGTATGGTTTGGCCGTGGCTTCAATACGCCTAGTGGTTCAAAAGTGGTTTAGTTTTTTTCGAATATCTCGGCCTCCGCGCGACCCAGAAGGTTCAAAAGAAGGACAGGCTGACGGCCGCGTAACAGGCCTGGGTCTTTGGGTGTGTACGTGACTTCAATACGCCCAGTGCTTCAAAAGTGGTTTAGTTTGTTTTTAATATCGTGGGCCCCGGTCGATCGATTAGGTTCTAACAAAGGACAGGCTTATGGCCGCGTCACAGGACGTTGTATGGTTTCGACGTTGCTTCAATACGCCTAGTGGTACAAAAGTAGTTTAGTTTTTTTTAATGTCTTGGCCCCCGCGCGAACTAGGAGAGTTGAACAAAGGACAGGCTGATGGTTGCGTCACAGGACGTCGTATGGCGTTGGCGTGGCTTCGATACGCCTAGTGGTACAAAAGTGGTTCAGTTTTCTTATTATCTTTTCCACGCGACCTAGGAGGTTCACACAAAGGACAGGCTTTTGGACGCATCACAGGACGTTGTATGGTTTGGCCGTGGCTTCGATACGCCCATTGGTTCAAAGGTTGTATAGTTTTTTATAATATCTCGGCCCCCGTTCGATCGAGGAGGTTCAAACAAAGGACAGGCTGATAGTCGCGTCACAGGACGTCGTATGGTTTGGCCGTGGCTTCAATACGCCTAGTGGTTCAAAAGTGGTTTAGTTTTTTTCGAATATCTCGGCCTCCGCGCGACCCAGAAGGTTCAAAAGAAGGACAGGCTGACGGCCGCGTAACAGGCCTGGGTCTTTGGGTGTGTACGTGACTTCAATACGCCCAGTGCTTCAAAAGTGGTTTAGTTTGTTTTTAATATCGTGGGCCTCGGTCGATCGATTAGGTTCTAACAAAGGACAGGCTTATGGCCGCGTCACAGGACGTTGTATGGTTTCGACGTTGCTTCAATACGCCTAGTGGTACAAAAGTAGTTTAGTTTTTTTTAATGTCTTGGCCCCCGCGCGAACTAGGAGAGTTGAACAAAGGACAGGCTGATGGTTGCGTCACAGGACGTCGTATGGCGTTGGTGTGGCTGCGATACGCCTAGTTGTATAAAAGTGGTTTAGTTTTTTTTAATATCTTTTCCGCGCGACCTAGGAGGTTCACACAAAGGACACGCTTATGGCCGCATCACAGGACGGCGTATGGTTTGGCCGTGGCTTTGATACGCCCAGTGGTTCAAAGGTTGTATAGTTTTTTTTTATATGTCGGCCCCCGTTCGATCGAGGAGGTTCGAACAAAGGACAGGCTGATGGTCGCGTCACAGGAAGTCGTAGGGTGTGAGCGTGACTTTAAAATGCCAAGTGGTACAAAAGTGGTTTAGTTTTTTTTAAATATATTTTCCGCGCGACCTAGGAGGTTCACACAAAGGACAGGCTTTTGGACGCATCACAGGACGGCATATGGTTTGGACGTGGCTTTGATTCGCCCAGTGGTTCAAAGTTTGTATAGTTTTTTATAATATCTCGGCCCCCGCTCGATCGTGGAGGTTCAAACAAAGAACAGCCTGATAGTCGCGTCACAGGACGTCGTATGGTTTGGACGTTGCTTCAATACGCCTAGTGGTTCAAAAGTGGTTTAGTTTTTTTCGAATATCTCGGCCTCCGCGCGACCCAGAAGGTTCAAAAGAAGGATAGGCTGACGGCCGCGTAACAGGTCTGGGTCGTTGGGTGTGAACGTGACTTCAATACGCCCAGTGCTTCAAAAGTGGTTTAGTTTTTTTTAAATATCTCTTCCTCTGCTCGACCTAGGAGGTTCACACAAATGACAGGCTGACGGGCCCGTCACAGGACGTTGTATGGTTTCGACGTTGCTTCAATACGCCCAGTTTTACAAAAGTAGTTTAGTTTTTTTTAATGTCTTGGCCCCCGCGCGAACTAGAAGAGTTGAACAAGAACAGGCTGATGGTTGCGTCACAGGACGTCGTATGGCGTTGGCGTGGCTTCGATACGCCTAGTGGTACAAAAGTGGTTCAGCTTTTTTATTATCTTTTCCACGCGACCTAGGAGGTTCACACAAAGGACAGGCTTTTGGACGCATCACAGGACGGCGTATGGTTTGGCCGTGGCTTCGATACGCCCATTGGTTCAAAGGTTGTATAGTTTTTTATAATATCTCGGCCCCCGCTCGATCGAGGAGGTTCAAACAAAGAACAGCCTGATAGTCGCGTCACAGGACGTCGTATGGTTTGGGCGTGACTTCGATACGCCAAGTGGTACAAAAGTGGTTTAGTGTTTTTTAAATATATTTTCCGCGCGACCTAGGAGGTTCACACAAAGGACACGCTTTTGGACGCATCACAGGACGGCGTATGGTTTGGCCGTGGCTACGATACGCCCATTGGTTCAAAGGTTGTATAGTTTTTTATAATATCTCGGCCCCCGCTCGATCAAAGAGGTTCGAACAAAGAACAGCCTGATAGTCGCGTCACAGGACGTCGTATGGTTTGGGCGTGACTTCGATACGCCCAGTGGTTCAAAAGTGGTTTAGTTTTTTTCGAATATCTCGGCCTCCGCGCGACACAGAAGGTTCAAAAGAAGGACAGGCTGACGGTCGCGTAACAGGTCTGGATCGTTGGGTGTGAACGTGACTTCAATACGCCCAGTGGTTCAAAAGTGGTTTAGTTTCTTTTTAATATCTCGGCCCCCGCTCGATCGAGGAGGTTCTAACAAAGGACAGGCTTATGGCCGCGTCACAGGACGACATATGGTTTGGGCGTGGCTTTGATACGCCCAGTGGTTCACAGGTTGTATATATTTTTTTAATATCTCGGCCCTTGCTCGATCGAATAGGTTCAAACAAAGGACAGGCTGATAGTCGCGTTACAGGATGTCGTATGGTTTGGGCGTGACTTCGATACGCCAAGTGGTACAAAAGTTGTTTAGTTTTTTTTAAATATATTTTCCGCGCGACCTAGGAGGTTCACACAAAGGGCAGGCTTATGGACGCATCACAGGACGACATATGTTTTGGCCGTGGTTCCGATACGCCTATTGGTTTAAAGGTTGTATAGTTTTTTTTAATATCTCGGACCCCGCTCGATCGAGGAGGTTCAAACAAAAAGCAGCCTGATAGTCGCGTCACAGGACGTCGTATGGTTTGGGCGTTGCTTCGATACGCCTAGTGGTACTAAAGTGGTTTAGTTTTTTTTAAATATATTTTCCGCGCGACCTAGGAGGTTCACACAAAGGACACGCTTTTGGACGCATCACAGGACGGCGTATGGTTTGGCCGTGGCTTCGATACGCCCATTGGTTCAAAGGTTGTATAGTTTTTTATAATATCTCGGCCCCCGTTCGATCGAGGAGGTTCAAACAAAAGACAGGCTGATAGTCGCGTCACAGGACGTCGTATGGTTTGGGCGTGACTTTAAAATGCCAAGTGGTACAAAAGTGGTTTAGTGTTTTTTAAATATATTTTCCGCGCGACCTAGGAGGTTCACACAAAGGACACGCTTTTGGACGCATCACAGGACGGCGTATGGTTTGGCCATGGCTTCGATACGCCCATTGGTTCAAAGGTTGTATAGTTTTTTATAATATCTCGGCCCCCGCTCGATCGAGGAGGTTCGAACAAAGAACAGCCTGATAGTCGCGTCACAGGACGTCGTATGGTTTGCGCGTGACTTCGATACGCCCAGTGGTTCAAAAGTGGTTTAGTTTTTTTCGAATATCTCGGCCTCCGCGCGACACAGAAGGTTCAAAAGAAGGACAGGCTGACGGCCGCGTAACAGGTCTGGGTCGTTGGGTGTGAACGTGACTTCAATACGCCCAGTGGTTCAAAAGTTATTTAGTTTGTTTTTAATATCTCGGCCCCCGCTCGATCGAGGAGGTTCTAACAAAGGACAGGCTTATGGCCGCGTCACAGGACGGCGTATGGTTTGGCCGTGGCTTCGATACGCCCAGTGGTTCACAGGTTGTATATTTTTTTTTAATATCTCGGCCCCTGCTCGATCGAATAGGTTCAAACAAAGGACAGGCTGATAGTCGCGTTACAGGATGTCGTATGGTGTGGGTGTGGCTACGATACGCCCAGTGGTTCAAAAGTTATTTAGTTTGTTTTTAATATCTCGGCCCCCGCTCGATCGAGGAGGTTCTAACAAAGGGCAGGCTTATGGACGCATCACAGGATGGCGTATGGTTTGGGCGTTGCTTCAATACGCCTAGTGGTTCAAAAGTGTTTTATTTTTTAATATTTCGGCCCCCGCGCGAACCAGGAGGTTCAAAAGAAGGACAGGCTAATGGCAGCGTCACAGGACGTCGTAGGGTGTGGGCGTAACTTCGATACACCCAGTGGTTCAAAAGTGTTTTATTTTTTAATATTTCGGCCCCCGCGCGAACAAGGAGGTTCAAACAAAAAACAGCCTGATAGTCGCGTTACAGGACGTCGTATGGTTTGGGCGTTGCTTCAATACGCCTAGTGGTTCAAAAGTGGTTTAGTTTTTTTCGAATATCTCGGCCTCCGCGCGACCCAGAAGTCTCAAAAGAAGGACAGGCTAATGGCAGCGTCACAGGACGTCGTAGGGTGTGGGCGTAACTTCGATACGCCCAGTGGTTCAAAAGTGTTTTTTTTTATATTTCGGTCCCCGCGCGAACCAGGAGGTTTAAACGAAGGACAGACTGAGAACCGCGTCACAGGAAGTCGTAGGGTGTGAGCGTGACTTTAAAATGCCAAGTGGTACAAAAGTGGTTTAGTTTTTTTTAAATAAATTTTCCGCGCGACCTCGGAGGTTCACACAAAGGACAGTCTGATAGTCGCGTCACAGGACGTCGTATGGTTTGGGCGTTGCTTCAATACGCCTAGTGGTTCAAAAGTGGTTTAGTTTTTTTTAAATATCTCTTCCTCTGCTCGACCTAGGAGGTTCACACAAATGACAGGCTGACGGGCCCGTCACAGGACGTTGTATGGTTTCGACGTTGCTTCAGTACGCCCAGTGGTACAAAAGTAGTTTAGTTTTTTTCAATGTCTTGGCCCCCGCGCGAACCAGGAGAGTTGAACAAAGGACAGGCTGATGGTTGCGTCACAGGACGTCGTATGGCGTTGGCGTGGCTTCGATACGCCTAGTGGTACAAAAGTGGTTTAGTTTTTTTTTAATATCTTTTCGCGCGACATAGGAGGTTCACACAAAGGAAACACTTATGGCCGGATCACAGGACGGCGTATGGTTTGGCCGTGGCTTTGATACGCCCAGTGGTTCAAAGGTTGTATAGTTTTTTTTAATATCTCGGCCCCCGTTCGATCGAGGAGGTTCAAACAAAGGACATTCTGATGGTCGCGTCACAGGAAGTCGTAGGGTGTGAGCGTGACTTTAAAATGCCAAGTGGTACAAAAGTGGTTTAGTTTTTTTTAAATATATTTTCCGCGCGACGTAGGAGGTTCACACAAAGGGCAGGCTTATGGACGCATATCAGAACGACGTATGGTTTGGCCGTGGCTTCGATACGCCCATTGGTTCAAAGGTTGTATAGTTTTTTATAATATCTCGGCCCCCGCTCGATCGTGGAGGTTCAAACAAAGAACAGCTTGATAGTCGCGTCACAGGACGTCGTATGGTTTGGGCGTTGCTTCAATACGCCTAGTGGTTCAAAAGTGGTTTAGTTTTTTTCGAATATCTCGGCTTCCGCGCGACCCAGAAGGTTCAAAAGAAGGATAGGCTGACGGCCGCGTAACAGGTTTGGGTCGTTGGGTGTGAACGTGACTTCAATACGCCCAGTGGTTCAAAAGTGGTTTAGTTTGTTTTTAATATCTCGGCCCCCGCTCGATCGAGGAAGTTCTAACAAAGGACAGGCTTATGGGCGCGTCACAGGACGGCATATGGTTTGGGCGTGGCTTTGATACGCCCAGTGGTTCACAGGTTGTATATTTTTTTTTAATATCTCGGCCCCTGCTAGATCGAATAGGTTCAAACAAAGGACAGGCTGATAGTCGCGTTACAGGAAGTCGTATGGTGTGGGCGTGGCTACGATACGCCCAGTAGTACTAAAGTTGTTTAGTTTTTTTTAAATATATTTTCCGCGCGACCTAGGAGGTTCACACAAATGGCAGGCTTATGGACGCATCACAGGACGGCGTTTGGTTTGGCCGTGGCTTCAATACGCCTAGTGGTTCAAAAGTGGTTTAGTTTTTTTCGAATATCTCGGCCTCCGCGCGACCCAGAAGGTTCAAAAGAAGGACAGGCTGACGGCCGCGTAACAGGCCTGGGTCTTTGGGTGTGTACGTGACTTCAATACGCCCAGTGCTTCAAAAGTGGTTTAGTTTTTTTTAATGTCTTGGCCCCGCGCGAACTAGGAGAGTTGAACAAAGGACAGGCTGATGGTTGCGTCACAGGACGTCGTATGGCGTTGGTGTGGCTGCGATACGCCTAGTGGTATAAAAGTGGTTTAGTTTTTTTTAATATCTTTTCCGCGCGACCTAGGAGGTTCACACAAAGGACACGCTTATGGCCGCATCACAGGACGGCGTATGGTTTGGCCGTGGCTTTGATACGCCCAGTGGTTCAAAGGTTGTATAGTTTTTTTTTATATGTCGGCCCCCGTTCGATCGAGGAGGTTCAAACAAAGGACAGGCTGATGGTCGCGTCACAGAAAGTCGTAGGTTGTGAGCGTGACTTTTAAATGCCAAGTGGTACAAAAGTGGTTTAGTTTTTTTTTAAATATCTCTTCCTCTGCTCGACCTAGGAGGTTTACACAAATGACAGGCTGATGGGCCCGTCACAGGACGTCGTATGGTTTGGGCGTTGCTTCAATACGCCTAGTGGTTCAAAAGTGGTTTAGTTTTTTTTTAAATATCTCTTCCTCTGCTCGACCTAGAAGGTTCACACAAATGACAGGCTGACGGGCCCGTCACAGGACGTTGTATGGTTTCGACATTGCTTCAATACGCCCAGTGGTACAAAAGTAGTTTAGTTTTTTTTAATGTCTTGGCCCCGCGCGAACTAGGAGAGTTGAACAAAGGACAGGCTGATGGTTGCGTCACAGGACGTCGTATGGCGTTGGTGTGGCTGCGATACGCCTAGTGGTATAAAAGTGGTTTAGTTTTTTTTAATATCTTTTCCGCGCGACCTAGGAGGTTCACACAAAGGACACGCTTATGGCCGCATCACAGGACGGCGTATGGTTTGGCCGTGGCTTTGATACGCCCAGTGGTTCAAAGGTTGTATAGTTTTTTTTTATATGTCGGCCCCCGTTCGATCGAGGAGGTTCAAACAAAGGACAGGCTGATGGTCGCGTCACAGAAAGTCGTAGGTTGTGAGCGTGACTTTTAAATGCCAAGTGGTACAAAAGTGGTTTAGTTTTTTTTTAAATATCTCTTCCTCTGCTCGACCTAGGAGGTTTACACAAATGACAGGCTGATGGGCCCGTCACAGGACGTCGTATGGTTTGGGCGTTGCTTCAATACGCCTAGTGGTTCAAAAGTGGTTTAGTTTTTTTTTAAATATCTCTTCCTCTGCTCGACCTAGGAGGTTCACACAAATGACAGGCTGACGGGCCCGTCACAGGACGTTGTATGGTTTCGACGTTGCTTCAATACGCCTAGAGGTACAAAAGTAGTTTAGTTTTTTTTAATGTCTTGGCCCCCGCGCGAACTAGGAGAGTTGAACAAAGGACAGGCTGATGGTTGCGTCACAGGACGTCGTATGGCGTTGGTGTGGCTGCGATACGCCTAGTGGTATAAAAGTGGTTTAGTTTTTTTTAATATCTTTTCCGCGCGACCTAGGAGGTTCACACAAAGGACACGCTTATGGCCGCATCACAGGACGGCGTATGGTTTGGCCGTGGCTTTGATACGCCCAGTGGTTCGAAGGTTGTATAGTTTTTTTCTATATGTCGGCCCCCGTTCGATCGAGGAGGTTCGAACAAAGGACAGGCTGATGGTCGCGTCACAGGAAGTCGTAGGGTGTGAAGGTGACTTTAAAATGCCAAGTGGTACAAAAGTGGTTTAGTTTTTTTTAAATATATTTTCCGCGCGACCTAGGAGGTTCACACAAAGGACAGGTTTTTGGACGCATCACAGGACGTCGTATGGTTTGGACGTTGCTTCAATACGCCTAGTGGTTCAAAAATGGTTTAGTTTTTTTCGAATATCTCGGCCTCCGCGCGACCCAGAAGGTTCAAAAGAAGGATAGGCTGACGGCCGCGTAACAGGTCTGGGTCGTTGGGTGTGAACGTGACTTCAATACGCCCAGTGCTTCAAAAGTGGTTTAGTTTTTTTCAAATATCTCTTCCTCTGCTCGACCTAGGAGGTTCACACAAATGACAGGCTGACGGGCCGCGTCACAGGACGTTGTATGGTTTCGACGTTGCTTCAATACGCCCAGTGGTACAAAAGTAGTTTAGTTTTTTTTAATGTCTTGGCCCCCGCGCGAACTACGAGAGTTGAACAAGAACAGGCTGATGGTTGCGTCACAGGACGTCGTATGGCGTTGGCGTGGCTTCGATACGCCTAGTGGTACAAAAGTGGTTCAGTTTTCTTATTATCTTTTCCACGCGACCTAGGAGGTTCACACAAAGGACACGCTTATGGCCGCATCACAGGACGGCGTATGGTTTGGCCGTGGCTTCGATACGCCCATTGGTTCAAAGGTTGTATAGTTTTTTATAATATCTCGGCCCCCGCTCGATCGAGGAGGTTCAAACAAAGAACAGCCTAAAAGTCGCGTCACAGGACGTCGTATGGTTTGGGCGTGACTTCGATACGCCCAGTGGTTCAAAAGTGGTTTAGTTTTTTTATTATCTTTTCCACGCGACCTAGGAGGTTCACACAAAGGACAGGCTTTTGGACGCATCACAGGACGGCGTATGGTTTGGCCGTGGCTTCGATACGCCCATTGGTTCAAAGGTTGTATAGTTTTTTATAATATCTCGGCCCCCGTTTGATCGAGGAGGTTCGAACAAAGGACAGGCTGATGGTCGCGTCACAGGAAGTCGTAGGGTGTGAAGGTGACTTTAAAATGCCAAGTGCTTCAAAAGTGGTTTAGTTTTTTTTAAATATATTTTCCGCGCGACCTAGGAGGTTCACACAAAGGACAGGCTTATGGCCGCATCACAGGACGGCGTATGGTTTGGCCGTGGCTTTGATACGCCCAGTGGTTCAAAGGTTGTATAGTTTTTTTTTAAATATCTCTTCCTCTGCTCGACCTAGGAGGTTCACACAAATGACAGGCTGACGGGCCCGTCACAGGACGTTGTATGGTTTCGACGTTGCTTCAATACGCCTAGAGGTACAAAAGTAGTTTAGTTTTTTTTAATGTCTTGGCCCCCGCGCGAACTAGGAGAGTTGAACAAAGGACAGGCTGATGGTTGCGTCACAGGACGTCGTATGGCGTTGGTGTGGCTGCGATACGCCTAGTGGTATAAAAGTGGTTTAGTTTTTTTTAATATCTTTTCCGCGCGACCTAGGAGGTTCACACAAAGGACACGCTTATGGCCGCATCACAGCACGGCGTATGGTTTGGCCGTGGCTTTGATACGCCCAGTGGTTCGAAGGTTGTATAGTTTTTTTTTATATGTCGGCCCCCGTTCGATCGAGGAGGTTCGAACAAAGGACAGGCTGATGGTCGCGTCACAGGAAGTCGTAGGGTGTGAAGGTGACTTTAAAATGCCAAGTGGTACAAAAGTGGTTTAGTTTTTTTTAAATATATTTTCCGCGCGACCTAGGAGGTTCACACAAAGGACAGGTTTTTGGACGCATCACAGGACGGCGTATGGTTTGGCCGTGGCTTCGATACGCCCATTGGTTCAAAGGTTGTATAGTTTTTTATAATATCTCGGCCCCCGTTTGATCGAGGAGGTTCGAACAAAGGACAGGCTGATGGTCGCGTCACAGGAAGTCGTAGGGTGTGAAGGTGACTTTAAAATGCCAAGTGCTTCAAAAGTGGTTTAGTTTTTTTTAAATATATTTTCCGCGCGACCTAGGAGGTTCACACAAAGGACAGGCTTTTGGACGCATCACAGGACGTCGTATGGTTTGGACGTTGCTTCAATACGCCCAGTGGTTCAAAAGTGGTTTAGTTTTTTTCGAATATCTCGGCCTCCGCGCGAACTACGAGAGTTGAACAAGAACAGGCTGATGGTTGCGTCACAGGACGTCGTATGGCGTTGGCGTGGCTTCGATACGCCTAGTGGTACAAAAGTGGTTCAGTTTTCTTATTATCTTTTCCACGCGACCTAGGAGGTTCACACAAAGGACACGCTTATGGCCGCATCACAGGACGGCGTATGGTTTGGCCGTGGCTTCGATACGCCCATTGGTTCAAAGGTTGTATAGTTTTTTATAATATCTCGGCCCCCGCTCGATCGAGGAGGTTCAAACAAAGAACAGCCTGATAGTCGCGTCACAGGACGTCGTATGGTTTGGGCGTGACTTCGATACGCCCAGTGGTTCAAAAGTGGTTTAGTTTTTTTATTATCTTTTCCACGCGACCTAGGAGGTTCACACAAAGGACAGGCTTTTGGACGCATCACAGGACGGCGTATGGTTTGGCCGTGGCTTCGATACGCCCATTGGTTCAAAGGTTGTATAGTTTTTTATAATATCTCGGCCCCCGTTTGATCGAGGAGGTTCGAACAAAGGACAGGCTGATGGTCGCGTCACAGGAAGTCGTAGGGTGTGAAGGTGACTTTAAAATGCCAAGTGCTTCAAAAGTGGTTTAGTTTTTTTTAAATATATTTTCCGCGCGACCTAGGAGGTTCACACAAAGGACAGGCTTTTGGACGCATCACAGGACGTCGTATGGTTTGGACGTTGCTTCAATACGCCCAGTGGTTCAAAAGTGGTTTAGTTTTTTTCGAATATCTCGGCCTCCGCGCGACCCAGAAGGTTCAAAAGAAGGATAGGCTGACGGCCGCGTAACAGGTCTGGGTCGTTGGGTGTGAACGTGACTTCAATACGCCCAGTGCTTCAAAAGTGGTTTAGTTTTTTTTAAATATCTCTTCCTCTGCTCGACCTAGGAGGTTCACACAAATGACAGGCTGACGGGCCCGTCACAGGACGTTGTATGGTTTCGACGTTGCTTCAATACGCCCAGTGGTACAAAAGTAGTTTAGTTTTTTTTAATGTCTTGGCCCCCGCGCGAACTACGAGAGTTGAACAAGAACAGGCTGATGGTCGCGTCACAGGACGTCGTATGGTTTGGGCGTGACTTCGATACGCGCAGTGGTTCAAAAGTGGTTTAGTTTTTTTATTATCTTTTCCACGCGACCTAGGAGGTTCACACAAAGGACAGGCTTTTGGACGCATCACAGGACGGCGTATGGTTTGGCCGTGGCTTCGATACGCCCATTGGTTCAAAGGTTGTATAGTTTTTTATAATATCTCGGCCCCCGTTCGATCGAGGAGGTTCAAACAAAGGACAGGCTGATAGTCGCGTCACAGGAAGTCGTATGGTGTGGGCGTGGCTACGATACACCCAGTGGTACAAAAGTAGTTTATTTTTTTTTAAGTATATTTTCCGCGCGAACTAAAAGGTTTACAGGAAGGACGGGCTTATGGCCGCGTCACAGGACGGCATAAGGTTGTGGCGTAGCTTTGATACGCCCAGTGGTTTACAGCTTGTATATTTTTTTTTAATATCTCGGCCGCTGCTCGATCGAATAGTTTCAAACAAAGGACAGGCTGATAGTCGCGTTACAGGATGTCGTATGGTGTGGGTGTGGCTACGATACGCCCAGTGGTACTAAAGTTGTTTAGTTTTTTCTAAATATATTTTCCGCGCGACCTAGGAGGTTCACACAAAGGGCAGGCTTATGGACGCATCACAGGATGGCGTATGGTTTGGGCGTTGCTTCAATACGCCTAGTGGTTCAAAAGTGGTTTAGTTTTTTTCGAATATCTCGGCCTCCGCGCGACCCAGAAGGTTTAAAAGAAGGACAGGCTAATGGCAGCGTCACAGGACGTAACTTCGATACGCCCAGTGGTTCAAAAGTGTTTTATTTTTTAATATTTCGGCCCCGCGCGAACCAGGAGGTTCAAACGAAGGACAGACTGGGGACCGCGTCACAGGAAGTCGTAGGGTGTGGACGTGGCTTCGATACGCCCATTGGTTCAAAGGTTGTATAGTTTTTTTTAATATCTCGGCCCCCGCTCGATCGAAGAGGTTCAAACAAAAAACAGCCTGATAGTCGCGTTACAGGACGTCGTATGGTTTGGGCGTTGCTTCAATACGCCTAGTGGTTCAAAACTGGTTTAGTTTTTTTCGAATATCTCGGCCTCCGCGCGACCCAGAAGGCTCAAAAGAAGGACAGGCTAATGGCAGCCTCACAGGACGTCGTAGGGTGTGGACGTGACTGCGATACGCCTAGTGGTTCAAAAGTGGTTTAGTTTTTTTCGAATATCTCGGCCTCCGCACGACCCAGAAGGTTCAAAAGAAGGATAGGCTGACGGCCGCGTAACAGGTCTGGGTCGTTGGGTGTGAACGTGACTTCAATACGCCCAGTGGTTCAAAAGTGGTTTAGTTTGTTTTTAATATCTCGGCCCCCGCTCGATCGAGGAAGTTCTAACAAAGGACAGGCTTATGGCCGCGTCACAGGACGGCATATGGTTTGGGCGTGGCTTTGATTCGCCCAGTGGTTCACAGGTTGTATATTTTTTTTTAATATCTCGGCCCCTGCTAGATCGAATAGGTTCAAACAAAGGACAGGCTGATGGTCGCGTTACAGGAAGTCGTATGGTGTGGGCGTGGCTACGATACGCCCAGTGGTACTAAAGTTGTTTAGTTTTTTTTAAATATATTTTCCGCGCGACCTAGGAGGTTCACACAAAGGGCAGGCTTATGGACGCATCACAGGACGGCGTATGGTTTGGCCGTGGCTTTGATTCGCCCAGTGGTTCAAAGGTTGTATAGTTTTTTATAATATCTCGGCCCTCGCTCGATCGTGGAGGTTCAAACAAAGAACAGCCTGATAGTCGCGTCACAGGACGTCGTATGGTTTGGACGTTGCTTTAATACGCCTAGTGGTTCAAAAGTGGTTTAGTTTTTTTCGAATATCCCGGCCTCCGCGCGACCCAGAAGGTTCAAAAGAAGGATAGGCTGACGACCGCGTAACAGGTCTGGGTCGTTGGGTGTGAACGTGACTTCAATACGCCCAGTGCTTCAAAAGTGGTTTAGTTTTTTTTAAATATCTCTTCCTCTGCTCGACCTAGGAGGTTCACACAAATGACAGGCTGACGGGCCCGTCACAGGACGTTGTATGGTTTCGACGTTGCTTCAATACGCCCAGTGGTACAAAAGTAGTTTAGTTTTTTTTAATGTCTTGGCCCCCGCGCGAACTAGGAGAGTTGAACAAGAACAGGCTGATGGTTGCGTCACAGGACGTCGTATGGCGTTGGCGTGGCTTCGATACGCCTAGTGGTACAAAAGTGGTTCAGTTTTTTTATTATCTTTTCCACGCGACCTAGGAGGTTCACACAAAGGACAGGCTTTTGGACGCATCACAGGACGGCGTATGGTTTGGCCGTGGCTACGATACGCCCATTGGTTCAAAGGTTGTATAGTTTTTTATAATATCTCGGCCCCCGCTCGATCGAGGAGGTTCAAACAAAGAACAGCCTGATAGTCGCGTCACAGGACGTCGTATGGGTTGGGCGTGACTTCGATACGCCCAGTGGTTCAAAAGTGGTTTAGTTTTTTTATTATCTTTTCCACGCGACCTAGGAGGTTCACACAAAGGACAGGCTTTTGGACGCATCACAGGACGGCGTATGGTTTGACCGTGGCTTCGATACGCCCATTGGTTCAAAGGTTGTATAGTTTTTTATAATATCTCGGCCCCCGTTCGATCGAGGAGGTTTAAACAAAGGACAGGCTGATAGTCGCGTCACAGGACGTCGTATGGTTTGGGCGTGACTTCGATACGCCCAGTGGTTCAAAAGTGGTTTAGTTTTTTTCGAATATCTCGGCCTCCGCGCGACCCAGAAGGTTCAAAAGAAGGACAGGCTGACGGCCGCGTAACAGGTCTGGGTCGTTGGGTGTGAACGTGACTTCAATACGCCCAGTGGTTCAAAAGTTATTTAGTTTGTTTTTAATATCTTGGCCCCCGCTCGATCGAGCAGGTTCTAACAAAGGACAGGCTTATGGCCGCGTCACAGGACGGCATATGGTTTGGGCGTGGCTTTGATTCGCCCAGTGGTTCACAGGTTGTATATATTTTTTTAATATCTCGGCCCCTGCTCGATCGAATAGGTTCAAACAAAGGACAGGCTGATAGTCGCGTTACAGGATGTCGTATGGTGTGGGCGTGGCTACGATACGCCCAGTGGTACTAAAGTTGTTTAGTTTTTTTTAAATATATTTTCCGCGCGACCTAGGAGGTCCACACAAAGGGCAGGCTTATGGACGCATCTCAGGACGACATATGTTTTGGCCGTGGCTTCGATACGCCTATTGGTTTAAAGGTTGTATGGTTTTTTTTAATATCTCGGCCCCCGCTCGATCGAGGAGGTGCAAACAAAAAGCAGCCTGATAGTCGCGTCACAGGACGTCGTATGGTTTGGGCGTTGCTTCGATACGCCTAGTGGTACTAAAGTTGTTTAGTTTTTTTTAAATATATTTTCCGCGCGACCTAGGAGGTTCACACAAAGGACACGCTTTTGGACGCATCACAGGACGGCGTATGGTTTGGCCGTGGCTTAGATACGCCCAGTGGTTCACAGGTTGTATAGTTTTTTTTAATATCTCGGCCCCCGTACGATCGAGGAGGTTCAAACAAAGGACAGGCTGATGGTCGCGTCACAGGAAGTCGTAGGGTGTGAGCGTGACTCTAAAATACCAAGTGGTACTAAAGTTGTTTAGTTTTTTTTAAATATATTTTCCGCGCGACCTAGGAGGTTCACACAAAGGGCAGGCTTATGGACGCATCTCAGGACGACATATGTTTTGGCCGTGGCTTCGATACGCCTATTGGTTTAAAGGTAGTATGGTTTTTTTTAATATCTCGGCCCCCGCTCGATCGAGGAGGTTCAAACAAAAAGCAGCCTGATAGTCGCGTCACAGGACGTCGTATGGTTTGGGCGTTGCTTCGATACGCCTAGTGGTACTAAAGTTGTTTAGTTTTTTTTAAATATATTTTCCGCGCGACCTAGGAGGTTCACACAAAGGACACGCTTTTGGACGCATCACAGGACGGCGTATGGTTTGGCCGTGGCTTAGATACGCCCAGTGGTTCACAGGTTGTATAGTTTTTTTTTAATATCTCGGCCCCCGTTCGATCGAGGAGGTTCAAACAAAGGACAGGCTGATAGTCGCGTCACAGGAAGTCGTATGGTGTGGGCGTGGCTACGATACACCCAGTGGTACAAAAGTAGTTTATTTTTTTTTAAGTATATTTTCCGCGCGAACTAAAAGGTTTACAGGAAGGACGGGCTTATGGCCGCGTCACAGGACGGCATAAGGTTGTGGCGTAGCTTTGATACGCCCAGTGGTTTACAGCTTGTATATTTTTTTTTAATATCTCGGCCCCTGCTCGATCGAATAGTTTCAAACAAAGGACAGGCTGATAGTCGCGTTACAGGATGTCGTATGGTGTGGGTGTGGCTACGATACGCCCAGTGGTACTAAAGTTGTTTAGTTTTTTCTAAATATATTTTCCGCGCGACCTAGGAGGTTCACACAAAGGGCAGGCTTATGGACGCATCACAGGATGGCGTATGGTTTGGGCGTTGCTTCAATACGCCTAGTGGTTCAAAAGTGGTTTAGTTTTTTTCGAATATCTCGGCCTCCTGGCGACCCAGAAGGTTCAAAAGAAGGACAGGCTAATGGCAGCGTCACAGGAAGTCGTAGGGTGTGAGCGTGACTCTAAAATACCAAGTGGTACTAAAGTTGTTTAGTTTTTTTTAAATATATTTTCCGCGCGACCTAGGAGGTTCACACAAAGGGCAGGCTTATGGACGCATCTCAGGACGACATATGTTTTGGCCGTGGCTTCGATACGCCTATTGGTTTAAAGGTTGTATGGTTTTTTTTAATATCTCGGCCCCCGCTCGATCGAGGAGGTTCAAACAAAAAGCAGCCTGATAGTCGCGTCACAGGACGTCGTATGGTTTGGGCGTTGCTTCGATACGCCTAGTGGTACTAAAGTTGTTTAGTTTTTTTTAAATATATTTTCCGCGCGACCTAGGAGGTTCACACAAAGGACACGCTTTTGGACGCATCACAGGACGGCGTATGGTTTGGCCGTGGCTTAGATACGCCCAGTGGTTCACAGGTTGTATAGTTTTTTTTTAATATCTCGGCCCCCGTTCGATCGAGGAGGTTCAAACAAAGGACAGGCTGATAGTCGCGTCACAGGAAGTCGTATGGTGTGGGCGTGGCTACGATACACCCAGTGGTACAAAAGTAGTTTATTTTTTTTTAAGTATATTTTCCGCGCGAACTAAAAGGTTTACAGGAAGGACGGGCTTATGGCCGCGTCACAGGACGGCATAAGGTTGTGGCGTAGCTTTGATACGCCCAGTGGTGTACAGCTTGTATATTTTTTTTTAATATCTCGGCCCCTGCTCGATCGAATAGTTTCAAACAAAGGACAGGCTGATAGTCGCGTTACAGGATGTCGTATGGTGTGGGTGTGGCTACGATACGCCCAGTGGTACTAAAGTTGTTTAGTTTTTTCTAAATATATTTTCCGCGCGACCTAGGAGGTTCACACAAAGGGCAGGCTTATGGACGCATCACAGGATGGCGTATGGTTTGGGCGTTGCTTCAATACGCCTAGTGGTTCAAAAGTGGTTTAGTTTTTTTCGAATATCTCGGCCTCCGGGCGACCCAGAAGGTTCAAAAGAAGGACAGGCTAATGGCAGCGTCACAGGACGTCGTAGGGTGTGGGCGTAACTTCGATACACCCAGTGGTTCAAAAGTGTTTTATTTTTTAATATTTCGGCCCCCGCGCGAACAAGGAGGTTCAAACGAAGGACAGACTGAGGGCCGCGTCGCAGGAAGTCGTAGGGTGTGGGCGTGGCTTCGATACGCCCAGTGGTTCAAAAGTGTTTTAGTTTTTTTAATATCTCGGGCCCCGCGCGAACCAGGAGGTTCAAACGAAGGACAGACTGAGGGCCGCGTCACAGGACGTCGTAGGGTGTGGGCGTGACTTCGATACGCCCAGTGGTACAAAAGTGTTTTAGTTTTTTTTAATATCTCGGCACCCGCGCGAACCAGGAGGTTCAAACAAAAAACAGCCTGATAGTCGCGTTACAGGACGTCGTATGGTTTGGGCGTGACTTCGATACGCGCAGTGGTTCAAAAGTGGTTTAGTTTTTTTATTATCTTTTCCACGCGACCTAGGAGGTTCACACAAAGGACAGGCTTTTGGACGCATCACAGGACGGCGTATGGTTTGGCCGTGGCTTCGATACGCCCATTGGTTCAAAGGTTGTATAGTTTTTTATAATATCTCGGCCCCCGTTCGATCGAGGAGGTTCAAACAAAGGACAGGCTGATAGTCGCGTTACAGGATGTCGTATGGTGTGGGTGTGGCTACGATACGCCCAGTGGTACTAAAGTTGTTTAGTTTTTTCTAAATATATTTTCCGCGCGACCTAGGAGGTTCACACAAAGGGCAGGCTTATGGACGCATCACAGGATGGCGTATGGTTTGGGCGTTGCTTCAATACGCCTAGTGGTTCAAAAGTGGTTTAGTTTTTTTCGAATATCTCGGCCTCCGCGCGACCCAAAAGGTTCAAAAGAAGGATAGGCTGACGACCGCGTAACAGGTCTGGGTCGTTGGGTGTGAACGTGACTTCAATACGCCCAGTGCTTCAAAAGTGGTTTAGTTTTTTTTAAATATCTCTTCCTCTGCTCGACCTAGGAGGTTCACACAAATGACAGGCTGACGGGCCCGTCACAGGACGTTGTATGGTTTCGACGTTGCTTCAATACGCCCAGTGGTACAAAAGTAGTTTAGTTTTTTTTAATGTCTTGGCCCCCGCGCGAACTACGAGAGTTGAACAAGAACAGGCTGATGGTCGCGTCACAGGACGTCGTATGGTTTGGGCGTGACTTCGATACGCGCAGTGGTTCAAAAGTGGTTTAGTTTTTTTATTATCTTTTCCACGCGACCTAGGAGGTTCACACAAAGGACAGGCTTTTGGACGCATCACAGGACGGCGTATGGTTTGGCCGTGGCTTCGATACGCCCATTGGTTCAAAGGTTGTATAGTTTTTTATAATATCTCGGCCCCCGTTCGATCGAGGAGGTTCAAACAAAGGACAGGCTGATAGTCGCGTCACAGGAAGTCGTATGGTGTGGGCGTGGCTACGATACACCCAGTGGTACAAAAGTAGTTTATTTTTTTTTAAGTATATTTTCCGCGCGAACTAAAAGGTTTACAGGAAGGACGGGCTTATGGCCGCGTCACAGGACGGCATAAGGTTGTGGCGTAGCTTTGATACGCCCAGTGGTTTACAGCTTGTATATTTTTTTTTAATATCTCGGCCCCTGCTCGATCGAATAGTTTCAAACAAAGGACAGGCTGATAGTCGCGTTACAGGATGTCGTATGGTGTGGGTGTGGCTACGATACGCCCAGTGGTACTAAAGTTGTTTAGTTTTTTCTAAATATATTTTCCGCGCGACCTAGGAGGTTCACACAAAGGGCAGGCTTATGGACGCATCACAGGATGGCGTATGGTTTGGGCGTTGCTTCAATACGCCTAGTGGTTCAAAAGTGGTTTAGTTTTTTTCGAGTATCTCGGCCTCCGCGCGACCCAGAAGGTTTAAAAGAAGGACAGGCTAATGGCAGCGTCACAGGACGTCGTAGGGTGTGGGCGTAACTTCGATACGCCCAGTGGTTCAAAAGTGTTTTATTTTTTAATATTTCGGCCCCCGCGCGAACCAGGAGGCTCAAACGAAGGACAGACTGGGGGCCGCGTCACAGGAAGTCGTAGGGTGTGGCCGTGGCTTCGATACGCCTATTGGTTTAAAGGTTGTATAGTTTTTTTTAATATCTCGGCCCCCGCTCGATCGAAGAGGTTCAAACAAAAAACAGCCTGATAGTCGCGTTACAGGACGTCGTATGGTTTGGGCGTGACTTCGATACGCGCAGTGGTTCAAAAGTGGTTTAGTTTTTTTATTATCTTTTCCACGCGACCTAGGAGGTTCACACAAAGGACAGGCTTTTGGACGCATCACAGGACGGCGTATGGTTTGGCCGTGGCTTCGATACGCCCATTGGTTCAAAGGTTGTATAGTTTTTTATAATATCTCGGCCCCCGTTCGATCGAGGAGGTTCAAACAAAGGACAGGCTGATAGTCGCGTTACAGGATGTCGTATGGTGTGGGTGTGGCTACGATACGCCCAGTGGTACTAAAGTTGTTTAGTTTTTTCTAAATATATTTTCCGCGCGACCTAGGAGGTTCACACAAAGGGCAGGCTTATGGACGCATCACAGGATGGCGTATGGTTTGGGCGTTGCTTCAATACGCCTAGTGGTTCAAAAGTGGTTTAGTTTTTTTCGAATATCTCGGCCTCCGCGCGACCCAAAAGGTTCAAAAGAAGGATAGGCTGACGACCGCGTAACAGGTCTGGGTCGTTGGGTGTGAACGTGACTTCAATACGCCCAGTGCTTCAAAAGTGGTTTAGTTTTTTTTAAATATCTCTTCCTCTGCTCGACCTAGGAGGTTCACACAAATGACAGGCTGACGGGCCCGTCACAGGACGTTGTATGGTTTCGACGTTGCTTCAATACGCCCAGTGGTACAAAAGTAGTTTAGTTTTTTTTAATGTCTTGGCCCCCGCGCGAACTACGAGAGTTGAACAAGAACAGGCTGATGGTCGCGTCACAGGACGTCGTATGGTTTGGGCGTGACTTCGATACGCGCAGTGGTTCAAAAGTGGTTTAGTTTTTTTATTATCTTTTCCACGCGACCTAGGAGGTTCACACAAAGGACAGGCTTTTGGACGCATCACAGGACGGCGTATGGTTTGGCCGTGGCTTCGATACGCCCATTGGTTCAAAGGTTGTATAGTTTTTTATAATATCTCGGCCCCCGTTCGATCGAGGAGGTTCAAACAAAGGACAGGCTGATAGTCGCGTCACAGGAAGTCGTATGGTGTGGGCGTGGCTACGATACACCCAGTGGTACAAAAGTAGTTTATTTTTTTTTAAGTATATTTTCCGCGCGAACTAAAAGGTTTACAGGAAGGACGGGCTTATGGCCGCGTCACAGGACGGCATAAGGTTGTGGCGTAGCTTTGATACGCCCAGTGGTTTACAGCTTGTATATTTTTTTTTAATATCTCGGCCCCTGCTCGATCGAATAGTTTCAAACAAAGGACAGGCTGATAGTCGCGTTACAGGATGTCGTATGGTGTGGGTGTGGCTACGATACGCCCAGTGGTACTAAAGTTGTTTAGTTTTTTCTAAATATATTTTCCGCGCGACCTAGGAGGTTCACACAAAGGGCAGGCTTATGGACGCATCACAGGATGGCGTATGGTTTGGGCGTTGCTTCAATACGCCTAGTGGTTCAAAAGTGGTTTAGTTTTTTTCGAATATCTCGGCCTCCGCGCGACCCAGAAGGTTTAAAAGAAGGACAGGCTAATGGCAGCGTCACAGGACGTCGTAGGGTGTGGGCGTAACTTCGATACGCCCAGTGGTTCAAAAGTGTTTTATTTTTTAATATTTCGGCCCCCGCGCGAACCAGGAGGTTCAAACGAAGGACAGACTGGGGGCCGCGTCACAGGAAGTCGTAGGGTGTGGACGTGGCTTCGATACGCCCATTGGTTCAAAGGTTGTATAGTTTTTTTTAATATCTCGGCCCCCGCTCGATCGAAGAGGTTCAAACAAAAAACAGCCTGATAGTCGCGTTACAGGACGTCGTATGGTTTGGGCGTTGCTTCAATACGCCTAGTGGTTCAAAAGTGGTTTAGTTTTTTTCGAATATCTCGGCCTCCGCGCGACCCAGAAGGCTCAAAAGAAGGACAGGCTAATGGCAGCCTCACAGGACGTCGTAGGGTGTGGACGTGACTGCGATACGCCTAGTGGTTCAAAAGTGGTTTAGTTTTTTTCGAATATCTCGGCCTCCGCGCGACCCAGAAGGTTCAAAAGAAGGATAGGCTGACGACCGCGTAACAGGTCTGGGTCGTTGGGTGTGAACGTGACTTCAATACGCCCAGTGCTTCAAAAGTGGTTTAGTTTTTTTTAAATATCTCTTCCTCTGCTCGACCTAGGAGGTTCACACAAATGACAGGCTGACGGGTCCGTCACAGGACGTTGTATGGTTTCGACGTTGCTTCAATACGCCCAGTGGTACAAAAGTAGTTTAGTTTTTTTTAATGTCTTGGCCCCCGCGCGAACTAGGAGAGTTGAACAAGAACAGGCTGATGGTTGCGTCACAGGACGTCGTATGGCGTTGGCGTGGCTTCGATACGCCTAGTGGTACAAAAGTGGTTCAGTTTTTTTATTATCTTTTCCACGCGACCTAGGAGGTTCACACAAAGGACAGGCTTTTGGACGCATCACAGGACGGCGTATGGTTTGGCCGTGGCTACGATACGCCCATTGGTTCAAAGGTTGTATAGTTTTTTATAATATCTCGGCCCCCGCTCGATCGAGGAGGTTCAAACAAAGAACAGCCTGATAGTCGCGTCACAGGACGTCGTATGGTTTGGGCGTGACTTCGATACGCCCAGTGGTTCAAAAGTGGTTTAGTTTTTTTATTATCTTTTCCACGCGACCTAGGAGGTTCACACAAAGGACAGGCTTTTGGACGCATCACAGGACGGCGTATGGTTTGGCCGTGGCTTCGATACGCCCATTGGTTCAAAGGTTGTATAGTTTTTTATAATATCTCGGCCCCCGTTCGATCGAGGAGGTTTAAACAAAGGACAGGCTGATAGTTGCGTCACAGGACGTCGTATGGTTTGGGCGTGACTTCGATACGCCCAGTGGTTCAAAAGTGGTTTAGTTTTTTTCGAATATCTCGGCCTCCGCGCGACCCAGAAGGTTCAAAAGAAGGACAGGCTGACGGCCGCGTAACAGGTCTGGGTCGTTGGGTGTGAACGTGACTTCAATACGCCCAGTGGTTCAAAAGTTATTTAGTTTGTTTTTAATATCTCGGCCCCCGCTCGATCGAGCAGGTTCTAACAAAGGACAGGCTTATGGCCGCGTCACAGGACGGCATATGGTTTGGGCGTGGCTTTGATTCGCCCAGTGGTTCACAGGTTGTATATATTTTTTTAATATCTCGGCCCCTGCTCGATCGAATAGGTTCAAACAAAGGACAGGCTGATAGTCGCGTTACAGGATGTCGTATGGTGTGGGCGTGGCTACGATACGCCCAGTGGTACTAAAGTTGTTTAGTTTTTTTTAAATATATTTTCCGCGCGACCTAGGAGGTTCACACAAAGGGCAGGCTTATGGACGCATCTCAGGACGACATATGTTTTGGCCGTGGCTTCGATACGCCTATTGGTTAAAAGGTTGTATGGTTTTTTTTAATATCTCGGCCCCCGCTCGATCGAGGAGGTTCAAACAAAAAGCAGCCTGATAGTCGCGTCACAGGACGTCGTATGGTTTGGGCGTTGCTTCGATACGCCTAGTGGTACTAAAGTTGTTTAGTTTTTTTTAAATATATTTTCCGCGCGACCTAGGAGGTTCACACAAAGGACACGCTTTTGGACGCATCACAGGACGGCGTATGGTTTGGCCGTGGCTTTGATTCGCCCAGTGGTTCACAGGTTGTATATATTTTTTTAAAAGCTCGGCCCCTGCTCGATCGAATAGGTTCAAACAAAGGACAGGCTGATAGTCGCGTTACAGGATGTCGTATGGTGTGGGTGTGGCTACGATACGCCCAGTGGTACTAAAGTTGTTTAGTTTTTTCTAAATATATTTTCCGCGCGACCTAGGAGGTTCACACAAAGGGCAGGCTTATGGACGCATCACAGGATGGCGTATGGTTTGGGCGTTGCTTCGATACGCCCAGTGGTTCAAAAGTGGTTTAGTTTTTTTCGAATATCTCGGCCTCCGGGCGACCCAGAAGGTTCAAACGAAGGACAGGCTAATGGCAGCGTCACAGGACGTCGTAGGGTGTGGGCGTAACTTCGATACACCCAGTGGTTCAAAAGTGTTTTATTTTTTAATATTTCGGCCCCCGCGCGAACCAGGAGGTTCAAACGAAGGACAGACTGAGGGCCGCGTCACAGGAAGTCGTAGGGTGTGGACGTGGCTTCGATACGCCCATTGGTTCAAAGGTTGTATAGTTTTTTTTAATATCTCGGCCCCCGCTCGATCGAAGAGGTTCAAACAAAAAACAGCCTGATAGTCGCGTTACAGGACGTCGTATGGTTTGGGCGTTGCTTCAATACGCCTAGTGGTTCAAAAGTGGTTTAGTTTTTTTCGAATATCTCGGCCTCCGCGCGACCCAGAAGTTTCAAAAGAAGGATAGCCTGACGACCGCGTAACAGGTCTGGGTCGTTGGGTGTGAACGTGACTTCAATACGCCCAGTGCTTCAAAAGTGGTTTAGTTTTTTTTAAATATCTCTTCCTCTGCTCGACCTAGGAGGTTCACACAAATGACAGGCTGACGGGCCCGTCACAGGACGTTGTATGGTTTCGACGTTGCTTCAATACGCCCAGTGGTACAAAAGTAGTTTAGTTTTTTTTAATGTCTTGGCCCCCGCGCGAACTAGGAGAGTTGAACAAGAACAGGCTGATGGTTGCGTCACAGGACGTCGTATGGCGTTGGCGTGGCTTCGATACGCCTAGTGGTACAAAAGTGGTTCAGTTTTCTTATTATCTTTTCCACGCGACCTAGGAGGTTCACACAAAGGACACGCTTTTGGACGCATCACAGGACGCCGTATGGTTTGGCCGTGGCTTCGATACGCCCATTGGTTCAAAGGTTGTATAGTTTTTTATAATATCTCGGCCCCCGCTCGATCGACGAGGTTCAAACAAAGAACAGCCTGATAGTCGCGTCACAGGACGTCGTATGGTTTGGGCGTGACTTCGATACGCCCAGTGGTTCAAAAGTGGTTTAGTTTTTTTATTATCTTTTCCACGCGACCTAGGAGGTTCACACAAAGGACAGGCTTTTGGACGCATCACAGGACGGCGTATGGTTTGGCCGTGGCTTCGATACGCCCATTGGTTCAAAGGTTGTATAGTTTTTTATAATATCTCGGCCCCCGTTCGATCGAGGAGGTTCAAACAAAGGACAGGCTGATAGTCGCGTCACAGGACGTCGTATGGTTTGGGCGTGACTTCGATACGCCCAGTGGTTCAAAAGTGGTTTAGTTTTTTTCGAATATCTCGGCCTCCGCGCGACCCAGAAGGTTCAAAAGAAGGACAGGCTGACGGCCGCGTAACAGGTCTGGGTCGTTGGGTGTGAACGTGACTTCAATACGCCCAGTGGTTCAAAAGTTATTTAGTTTGTTTTTAATATCTCGGCCCCCGCTCGATCGAGCAGGTTCTAACAAAGGACAGGCTTATGGCCGCGTCACAGGACGGCATGTGGTTTGGGCGTGGCTTTGATTCGCCCAGTGGTTCACAAGTTGTATATATTTTTTTAATATCTCGGCCCCTGCTCGATCGAATAGGTTCAAACAAAGGACAGGCTGATAGTCGCGTTACAGGATGTCGTATGGTGTGGGCGTGGCTACGATACGCCCAGTGGTACTAAAGTTATTTAGTTTTTTTTAAATATATTTTCCGCGCGACCTAGGAGGTTCACACAAAGGGCAGGCTTATGGACGCATCACAGGACGACATATGTTTTGGCCATGGCTTCGATACGCCTATTGGTTTAAAGGTTGTATAGTTTTTTTTAATATCTCGGCCCCCGCTCGATCGAGGAGGTTCAAACAAAAAGCAGCCTGATAATCGCGTCACAGGACGTCGTATGGTTTGGGCGTTGCTTCGATACGCCTAGTGGTTTAAAAGTGGTTTAGTTTTTTTTTAATATTTCGGCCTCCGCGCGAACCAGGAGGTTCAAACGAAGGACAGACTGAAAGCCGCGTCACAGGACGTCGTAGGGTGTGGACGTGACTGCGATACGCCCACTGGTTCAAAAGTGGTTTAGTTTTTTTAATTGTCTTGGCCCCCGCGCGACCTAGGAGAGTTGAATAAAGGACAGGCTGATGGTTGCGTCACAGGGAGTCGTATGGCGTTGGCGTGGCTTCGATACGCCAAGTGGCACAAAAGTAGTTTAGTTTTTTTTAAATATATTTTCCGCGCGACCTAGGAGGTTCACACAAAGGGCAGGCTTATGGACGCATCTCAGGACGACATATGTTTTGGCCGTGGCTTCGATACGCCTATTGGTTAAAAGGTTGTATGGTTTTTTTTAATATCTCGGCCCCCGCTCGATCGAGGAGGTTCAAACAAAAAGCAGCCTGATAGTCGCGTCACAGGACGTCGTATGGTTTGGGCGTTGCTTCGATACGCCTAGTGGTACTAAAGTTGTTTAGTTTTTTTTAAATATATTTTCCGCGCGACCTAGGAGGTTCACACAAAGGACACGCTTTTGGACGCATCACAGGACGGCGTATGGTTTGGCCGTGGCTTTGATTCGCCCAGTGGTTCACAGGTTGTATATATTTTTTTAATATCTCGGCCCCTGCTCGATCGAATAGGTTCAAACAAAGGACAGGCTGATAGTCGCGTTACAGGATGTCGTATGGTGTGGGTGTGGCTACGATACGCCCAGTGGTACTAAAGTTGTTTAGTTTTTTCTAAATATATTTTCCGCGCGACCTAGGAGGTTCACACAAAGGGCAGGCTTATGGACACATCACAGGATGGCGTATGGTTTGGGCGTTGCTTCGATACGCCCAGTGGTTCAAAAGTGGTTTAGTTTTTTTCGAATATCTCGGCCTCCGGGCGACCCAGAAGGTTCAAACGAAGGACAGGCTAATGGCAGCGTCACAGGACGTCGTAGGGTGTGGGCGTAACTTCGATACACCCAGTGGTTCAAAAGTGTTTTATTTTTTAATATTTCGGCCCCCGCGCGAACCAGGAGGTTCAAACGAAGGACAGACTGAGGGCCGCGTCACAGGAAGTCGTAGGGTGTGGACGTGGCTTCGATACGCCCATTGGTTCAAAGGTTGTATAGTTTTTTTTAATATCTCGGCCCCCGCTCGATCGAAGAGGTTCAAACAAAAAACAGCCTGATAGTCGCGTTACAGGACGTCGTATGGTTTGGGCGTTGCTTCAATACGCCTAGTGGTTCAAAAGTGGTTTAGTTTTTTTCGAATATCTCGGCCTCCGCGCGACCCAGAAGTTTCAAAAGAAGGATAGCCTGACGACCGCGTAACAGGTCTGGGTCGTTGGGTGTGAACGTGACTTCAATACGCCCAGTGCTTCAAAAGTGGTTTAGTTTTTTTTAAATATCTCTTCCTCTGCTCGACCTAGGAGGTTCACACAAATGACAGGCTGACGGGCCCGTCACAGGACGTTGTATGGTTTCGACGTTGCTTCAATACGCCCAGTGGTACAAAAGTAGTTTAGTTTTTTTTAATGTCTTGGCCCCCGCGCGAACTAGGAGAGTTGAACAAGAACAGGCTGATGGTTGCGTCACAGGACGTCGTATGGCGTTGGCGTGGCTTCGATACGCCTAGTGGTACAAAAGTGGTTCAGTTTTCTTATTATCTTTTCCACGCGACCTAGGAGGTTCACACAAAGGACACGCTTTTGGACGCACCACAGGACGCCGTATGGTTTGGCCGTGGCTTCGATACGCCCATTGGTTCAAAGGTTGTATAGTTTTTTATAATATCTCGGCCCCCGCTCGATCGAGGAGGTTCAAACAAAGAACAGCCTGATAGTCGCGTCACAGGACGTCGTATGGTTTGGGCGTGACTTCGATACGCCCAGTGGTTCAAAAGTGGTTTAGTTTTTTTATTATCTTTTCCACGCGACCTAGGAGGTTCACACAAAGGACAGGCTTTTGGACGCATCACAGGACGGCGTATGGTTTGGCCGTGGCTTCGATACGCCCATTGGTTCAAAGGTTGTATAGTTTTTTATAATATCTCGGCCCCCGTTCGATCGAGGAGGTTCAAACAAAGGACAGGCTGATAGTCGCGTCACAGGACGTCGTATGGTTTGGGCGTGACTTCGATACGCCCAGTGGTTCAAAAGTGGTTTAGTTTTTTTCGAATATCTCGGCCTCCGCGCGACCCAGAAGGTTCAAAAGAAGGACAGGCTGACGGCCGCGTAACAGGCCTGGGTCGTTGGGTGTGAACGTGACTTCAATACGCCCAGTGGTTCAAAAGTTATTTAGTTTGTTTTTAATATCTCGGCCCCCGCTCGATCGAGCAGGTTCTAACAAAGGACAGGCTTATGGCCGCGTCACAGGACGGCATATGGTTTGGGCGTGGCTTTGATTCGCCCAGTGGTTCACAAGTTGTATATATTTTTTTAATATCTCGGCCCCTGCTCGATCGAATAGGTTCAAACAAAGGACAGGCTGATAGTCGCGTTACAGGATGTCGTATGGTGTGGGCGTGGCTACGATACGCCCAGTGGTACTAAAGTTATTTAGTTTTTTTTAAATATATTTTCCGCGCGACCTAGGAGGTTCACACAAAGGGCAGGCTTATGGACGCATCACAGGACGACATATGTTTTGGCCGTGGCTTCGATACGCCTATTGGTTTAAAGGTTGTATAGTTTTTTTTAATATTTCGGCCCCCGCTCGATCGAGGAGGTTCAAACAAAAAGCAGCCTGATAATCGCGTCACAGGACGTCGTATGGTTTGGGCGTTGCTTCGATACGCCTAGTGGTTTAAAAGTGGTTTAGTTTTTTTTTAATATTTCGGCCTCCGCGCGAACCAGGAGGTTCAAACGAAGGACAGACTGAAAGCCGCGTCACAGGACGTCGTAGGGTGTGGACGTGACTGCGATACGCCCACTGGTTCAAAAGTGGTTTAGTTTTTTTAATTGTCTTGGCCCCCGCGCGACCTAGGAGAGTTGAATAAAGGACAGGCTGATGGTTGTGTCACAGGGAGTCGTATGGCGTTGGCGTGGCTTCGATACGCCAAGTGGCACAAAAGTAGTTTAGTTTTTTTTAAATATATTTTCCGCGCGAACTAAAAGGTTCACACAAAGGGCAGGCTTATGGACGCGTCACAGGACGGCATATGGTTGTGGTGTAGCTTTGATATCTCGGCCCTTGTTCGATCGAGGAGGTTCAAACAAAGAACAGGCTGATGGTCGCGTCACAGGAAGTCGTAGGGTGTGAGCGTGACTTTAAAATGCCAAGTGGTACAAAAGTGGTTTAGTTTTTTTTAAATAAATTTTCCGCGCGACCTAGGAGGTTCAAACAAAGGACAGTCTGATTGTCGCGTCACAGGACGTCGTATAATTTGGGCGTTGCTTCAATACGCCTAGTGGTTCAAAAGTGGTTTAGTTTTTTTCGAATATCTCGGCCTCCGCGCGACCCAGAAGGTTCAAAAGAAGGACAGGCTGACGGCCGCGTAACAGGCCTGGGTCGTTGGGTGTGAACGTGACTTCAATACGCCCAGTGCTTCAAAAGTGGTTTAGTTTGTTTTTAATATCTTGGCCCCCGCTCGATCGAGGAAGTTCTAACAAAGGACGGGCTTATAGCCGCGTCACAGGACGGCATATGGTTTGGGCGTGGCTTTGATTCGCCCAGTGGTTCACAGGTTGTACATTTTTTTTTAATATCTCGGCCCCTGCTCGATCGAATAGGTTCAAACAAAGGACAGGCTGATAGTCGCGTTACAGGAAGTCGTATGGTGTGGGCGTGGCTACGATACGCCCAGTGGTACTAAAGTTGTTTAGTTTTTTTTAAATATATTTTCCGCGCGACCTAGGAGGTTCACACAAAAGGCAGGCTTATGGACGCATCACAGCACAACGTATGGTTTGGCCGTGGCTTCGATACGCCCATTGGTTCAAAGGTTGTATAGTTTTTTTTAATATCTCGGCCCCCGTTCGATCGAGGAGGTTCAAACAAAGGACAGGCTGATGGTCGCGTCACAGGAAGTCGTAGGGTGTGAGCGTGGCTTTAAAATGCCAAGTGGTACAAAAGTGGTTTAGTTTTTTTTAATGTCTTGGCCCCCGCGCGAACTAGGAGAGTTGAACAAGAACAGGCTGATGGTTGCGTCACAGGACGTCGTATGGCGTTGGCGTGGCTTCGATACGCCTAGTGGTACAAAAGTGGTTCAGTTTTCTTATTATCTTTTCCACGCGACCTAGGAGGTTCACACAAAGGACAGGCTTTTGGACGCATCACAGGACGTTGTATTGTTTGGCCGTGGCTTCGATACGCCCATTGGTTCAAAGGTTGTATAGTTTTTTATAATATCTCGGCCCCCGTTCGATCGAGGAGGTTCAAACAAAGGACAGGCTGATAGTCGCGTCACAGGACGTCGTATGGTTTGGGCGTTGCTTCAATACGCCTAGTGGTTCAAAAGTGGTTTAGTTTTTTTCGAATATCTCGGCCTCCGCGCGACCCAGAAGTTTCAAAAGAAGGATAGCCTGACGACCGCGTAACAGGTCTGGGTCGTTGGGTGTGAACGTGACTTCAATACGCCCAGTTCTTCAAAAGTGGTTTAGTTTTTTTTAAATATCTCTTCCTCTGCTCGACCTAGGAGGTTCACACAAATGACAGGCTGACGGGCCCGTCACAGGACGTTGTATGGTTTCGACGTTGCTTCAATACGCCCAGTGGTACAAAAGTAGTTTAGTTTTTTTTAATGTCTTGGCCCCCGCGCGAACTAGGAGAGTTGAACAAGAACAGGCTGATGGTTGCGTCACAGGACGTCGTATGGCGTTGGCGTGGCTTCGATACGCCTAGTGGTACAAAAGTGGTTCAGTTTTCTTATTATCTTTTCCACGCGACCTAGGAGGTTCACACAAAGGACACGCTTTTGGACGCACCACAGGACGCCGTATGGTTTGGCCGTGGCTTCGATACGCCCATTGGTTCAAAGGTTGTATAGTTTTTTATAATATCTCGGCCCCCGCTCGATCGAGGAGGTTCAAACAAAGAACAGCCTGATAGTCGCGTCACAGGACGTCGTATGGTTTGGGCGTGACTTCGATACGCCCAGTGGTTCAAAAGTGGTTTAGTTTTTTTATTATCTTTTCCACGCGACCTAGGAGGTTCACACAAAGGACAGGCTTTTGGACGCATCACAGGACGGCGTATGGTTTGGCCGTGGCTTCGATACGCCCATTGGTTCAAAGGTTGTATAGTTTTTTATAATATCTCGGCCCCCGTTCGATCGAGGAGGTTCAAACAAAGGACAGGCTGATAGTCGCGTCACAGGACGTCGTATGGTTTGGGCGTGACTTCGATACGCCCAGTGGTTCAAAAGTGGTTTAGTTTTTTTCGAATATCTCGGCCTCCGCGCGACCCAGAAGGTTCAAAAGAAGGACAGGCTGACGGCCGCGTAACAGGCCTGGGTCGTTGGGTGTGAACGTGACTTCAATACGCCCAGTGGTTCAAAAGTTATTTAGTTTGTTTTTAATATCTCGGCCCCCGCTCGATCGAGCAGGTTCTAACAAAGGACAGGCTTATGGCCGCGTCACAGGACGGCATATGGTTTGGGCGTGGCTTTGATTCGCCCAGTGGTTCACAAGTTGTATATATTTTTTTAATATCTCGGCCCCTGCTCGATCGAATAGGTTCAAACAAAGGACAGGCTGATAGTCGCGTTACAGGATGTCGTATGGTGTGGGCGTGGCTACGATACGCCCAGTGGTACTAAAGTTATTTAGTTTTTTTTAAATATATTTTCCGCGCGACCTAGGAGGTTCACACAAAGGGCAGGCTTATGGACGCATCACAGGACGACATATGTTTTGGCCGTGGCTTCGATACGCCTATTGGTTTAAAGGTTGTATAGTTTTTTTTAATATTTCGGCCCCCGCTCGATCGAGGAGGTTCAAACAAAAAGCAGCCTGATAATCGCGTCACAGGACGTCGTATGGTTTGGGCGTTGCTTCGATACGCCTAGTGGTTTAAAAGTGGTTTAGTTTTTTTTTAATATTTCGGCCTCCGCGCGAACCAGGAGGTTCAAACGAAGGACAGACTGAAAGCCGCGTCACAGGACGTCGTAGGGTGTGGACGTGACTGCGATACGCCCACTGGTTCAAAAGTGGTTTAGTTTTTTTAATTGTCTTGGCCCCCGCGCGACCTAGGAGAGTTGAATAAAGGACAGGCTGATGGTTGTGTCACAGGGAGTCGTATGGCGTTGGCGTGGCTTCGATACGCCAAGTGGCACAAAAGTAGTTTAGTTTTTTTTAAATATATTTTCCGCGCGAACTAAAAGGTTCACACAAAGGGCAGGCTTATGGACGCGTCACAGGACGGCATATGGTTGTGGTGTAGCTTTGATATCTCGGCCCTTGTTCGATCGAGGAGGTTCAAACAAAGAACAGGCTGATGGTCGCGTCACAGGAAGTCGTAGGGTGTGAGCGTGACTTTAAAATGTAAAGTGGTACAAAAGTGGTTTAGTTTTTTTTAAATAAATTTTCCGCGCGACCTAGGAGGTTCAAACAAAGGACAGTCTGATTGTCGCGTCACAGGACGTCGTATGGTTTGGGCGTTGCTTCAATACGCCTAGTGGTTCAAAAGTGGTTTAGTTTTTTTCGAATATCTCGGCCTCCGCGCGACCCAGAAGGTTCAAAAGAAGGACAGGCTGACGGCCGCGTAACAGGCCTGGGTCGTTGGGTGTGAACGTGACTTCAATACGCCCAGTGCTTCAAAAGTGGTTTAGTTTGTTTTTAATATCTTGGCCCCCGCTCGATCGAGGAAGTTCTAACAAAGGACGGGCTTATAGCCGCGTCACAGGACGGCATATGGTTTGGGCGTGGCTTTGATTCGCCCAGTGGTTCACAGGTTGTACATTTTTTTTTAATATCTCGGCCCCTGCTCGATCGAATAGGTTCAAACAAAGGACAGGCTGATAGTCGCGTTACAGGAAGTCGTATGGTGTGGGCGTGGCTACGATACGCCCAGTGGTACTAAAGTTGTTTAGTTTTTTTTAAATATATTTTCCGCGCGACTTAGGAGGTTCACACAAAAGGCAGGCTTATGGACGCATCACAGCACAACGTATGGTTTGGCCGTGGCTTCGATACGCCCATTGGTTCAAAGGTTGTATAGTTTTTTTTAATATCTCGGCCCCCGTTCGATCGAGGAGGTTCAAACAAAGGACAGGCTGATGGTCGCGTCACAGGAAGTCGTAGGGTGTGAGCGTGGCTTTAAAATGCCAAGTGGTACAAAAGTGGTTTAGTTTTTTTTAATGTCTTGGCCCCCGCGCGAACTAGGAGAGTTGAACAAGAACAGGCTGATGGTTGCGTCACAGGACGTCGTATGGCGTTGGCGTGGCTTCGATACGCCTAGTGGTACAAAAGTGGTTCAGTTTTCTTATTATCTTTTCCACGCGACCTAGGAGGTTCACACAAAGGACAGGCTTTTGGACGCATCACAGGACGTTGTATTGTTTGGCCGTGGCTTCGATACGCCCATTGGTTCAAAGGTTGTATAGTTTTTTATAATATCTCGGCCCCCGTTCGATCGAGGAGGTTCAAACAAAGGACAGGCTGATAGTCGCGTCACAGGACGTCGTATGGTTTGGGCGTGACTTCGATACGCCCAGTGGTTCAAAAGTGGTTTAGTTTTTTTCGAATATCTCGGCCTCCGCGCGACCCAGAAGGTTCAAAAGAAGGACAGGCTGACGGCCGCGTAACAGGTCTGGGTCGTTGGGTGTGAACGTGACTTCAATACGCCCAGTGGTTCAAAAGTTATTTAGTTTGTTTTTAATATCTCGGCCCCCGTTCGATCGAGCAGGTTCTAACAAAGGACAGGCTTATGGCCGCGTCACAGGACGCCATATGGTTTGGGCGTGGCTTTGATTCGCCCAGTGGTTCACAGGTTGTATATATTTTTTTCATATCTCGGCCCCTGCTCGATCGAATAGGTTCAAACAAAGGACAGGCTGATAGTCGCGTTACAGGATGTCGTATGGTGTGGGCGTGGCTACGATACGCCCAGTGGTACTAAAGTTGTTTAGTTTTTTTTAAATATATTTTCCGCGCGACCTAGGAGGTTCACACAAAGGGCAGGCTTATGGACGCATTACAGGACGACATATGTTTTGGCCGTGGCTTCGATACGCCTATTGGTTTAAAGGTTGTATAGTTTTTTTTAATATCTCGGCCCCCACTCGATCGAGGAGGTTCAAACAAAAAGCAGCCTGATAGTCGCGTCACAGGACGTCGTATGGTTTGGGCGTTGCTTCGATACGCCTAGTGGTTCATAAGTGGTTTAGTTTTTTTTTAATATTTCGGCCTCCGCGCGAACCAGGAGGTTCAAACGAAGGACAGACTGACAGCCGCGTCACAGGACGTCGTAGGGTGTGGACGTAACTGCGATACGCCCAGTGGTTCAAAAGTGGTTTAGTTTTTTTAATTGTCTTGGCCCCCGCGCGACCTAGGAGAGTTGAACAAAGGACAGGCTGATGGTTGCGTCACAGGGAGTCGTATGGCGTTGGCGTGGCTTCGATACGCCAAGTGGCACAAAAGTAGTTTAGTTTTTTTTAAATATATTTTCCGCGCGAACTAAAAGGTTTACAGAAAGGACGGGCTTATGGCCGCGTCACAGGACGGCATATGGTTGTGGTGTAGCTTTGATATCTCGGCCCTTGTTCGATCGAGGAGGTTCAAACAAAGGACAATCTGATTGTCGCGTCACAGGCCGTCGTATGGTTTGGGCATGACTTCGATACGCCCAGTGGTTCAAAAGTGGTTTAGTTTTTTTCGAATATCTCGGCCTCCGCGCGACCCAGAAGGTTCAAAAGAAGGACAGGCTGACGGCCGCGTAACAGGCCTGGGTCGTTGGGTGTGAACGTGACTTCAATACGCCCAGTGCTTCAAAAGAGGTTTAGTTGTTTTTAATATCTTGGGCCCCGCTCGATCGAGGAAGTTCTAACAAAGGACGGGCTTATGGCCGCGTCACAGGACGGCATATGGTTTGGGCGTGGCTTTGATTCGCCCAGTGGTTCACAGGTTGTACATTTTTTTTTAATATCTCGGCCCCTGCTCGATCGAATAGGTTCAAACAAAGGACAGGCTGATAGTCGCGTTACAGGAAGTCGTATGGTGTGGGCGTGGCTACGATACGCCCAGTGGTACTAAAGTTGTTTAGTTTTTTTTAAATATATTTTCCGCGCGACCTAGGAGGTTCACACAAAAGGCAGGCTTATGGACGCATCACAGGACAACGTATGGTTTGGCCGTGGTTCCGATACGCCCATTGGTTCAAAGGTTGTATAGTTTTTTTTAATATCTTGGCCCCCGCTCGATCGAGGAAGTTCTAACAAAGGACGGGCTTATGGCCGCGTCACAGGACGTCGTATGGCGTTGGCGTGGGTTCGATACGCCTAGTGGTATGAAAGTAGTTTAGTTTTTTTTAATGTCTTGGCCCCCGCGCGAACTAGGAGGGTTGAACAAGAACAGGCTGATGGTTGCGTCACAGGACGTCGTATGGCGTTGGCGTGGCTTCGATACGCCCAGTGGTTCAAAGGTTGTATAGTTTTTTTTTTATATATCGGCGCCCGTTCGATCGAGGAGGTTCAAACAAAGGACAGGCTGATGGTCGCGTCACAGGAAGTCGTAGGGTGTGAGGGTGACTTTAAAATGCCAAGTGGTACAAAAGTGGTTTAGTTTTTTTTAATGTCTTGGCCCCCGCGCGACCTAGGAGAGTTGAACAAAGTACAAGCTGATGGTTGCGTCACAGGAAGTCGTAGGGTGTGAGGGTGACTTTAAAATGCCAAGTGGTACAAAAGTGGTTTAGTTTATTTTGAATAAATTTTCCGCGCGACCTAGGAGGTTCACACAAAGGACAGTCTTATAGTCGCGTCACAGGACGTCGTATGGTTTGGGCGTTGCTTCAATACGCCTAGTGGTTTGAAAGTGGTTTAGTTTTTTTCGAATATTTCGACCTCCGCGCGACCCAGAAGGTTCAAAAGAAGGACAGGCTGACGGCCGCGTAACAGGCCTGGGTCGTTGGGTGTGAACGTGACTTCAATACGCCCAGTGCTTCAAAAGTGGTTTAGTTTTTTTTAAATATCTCTTCCTCTGCTCGACCTAGGAGGTTCACACAAATGACAGGCTGACGGGCCCGTCACAGGACGTTGTATGGTTTCGACGTTGCTTCAATACGCCCAGTGGTACAAAAGTAGTTTAGTTTTTTTTAATGTCTTGGCCCCCGCGCGATCGAGGAAGTTCTAACAAAGGACAGGCTGATGGCCGCGTCACAGGACGTCGTATGGCGTTGGCGTGGGTTCGATACGCCTAGTGGTATAAAAGTGTTTTAGTTTTTTTTAATATCTTTTCCGCGCGACCTAGGAGGTTCACACAAAGGACACGCTTATGGCCGCATCACAGGACGGCGTATGGTTTGGCCGTGCCTTTGATACGCCCAGTGGTTCAAAGGTTGTATAGTTTTTTTTTTATATGTCGGCCCCCGTTCGATCGAGGAGGCTCAAACAAAGGACAGGCTGATGGTCGCGTCACAGGAAGTCGTAGGGTGTGAGGGTGACTTTGAAATGCCAAGTGGTACAAAAGTGGTTTAGTTTTTTTTAAATATATTTTCCGCGCGACCTAGGAGGTTCACACAAAGGACACGCTTTTGGACGCATCACAGGACGGCGTATGGTTTGGCCGTGGCTTCGATACGCTCATTGGTTCAAAAGTTTTATAGTTTGTTATAATATTCGGTCCCCGCTCGATCGAATAGGTTCAAACAAAGAACAGCCTGATAGTCGCGTCACAGGACGTCGTATGGCGTTGGCGTGGGTTCGATACGCCTAGTGGTATAAAAGTGTTTTAGTTTTTTTTAATATCTTTTCCGCGCGACCTAGGAGGTTCACACAAAGAACACGCTTATGGCCGCATCACAGGACTGCGTATGGTTTGGGCGTTGCTTCAATACGCCTAGTGGTTCAAAAGTGGTTTAGTTTTTTTCGAATATCTCGGCCTCCGCGCGACCCAGAGGGTTCAAAAGAAGGACAGGCTGACGGCCGCGTAACAGGCCTGGGTCGTTGGGTGTGAACGTGACTTCAATACGCCCAGTGCTTCAAAAGTGGTTTAGTTTGTTTTTAATATCTTGGCCCCCGCTCGATCGAGGAAGTTCTAACAAAGGACGGGCTTATGGCCGCGTCACAGGACGTCGTATGGCGTTGGCGTGGGTTCGATACGCCTAGTGGTATAAAAGTGTTTTAGTTTTTTTTAATATCTTTTCCGCGCGACCTAGGAGGTTCACACAAAGGACACGCTTATGGCCGCATCACAGGACGGCGTATGGTTTGGCCGTGCCTTTGATACGCCCAGTGGTTCAAAGGTTGTATAGTTTTTTTTTTATATATCGGCCCCCGTTCGATCGAGGAGGTTCAAACAAAGGACAGGCTGATGGCCGCGTCACAGGACGTCGTATGGCGTTGGCGTGGGTTCGATACGCCTAGTGGTATAAAAGTGTTTTAGTTTTTTTTAATATCTTTTCCGCGCGACCTAGGAGGTTCACACAAAGAACACGCTTATGGCCGCATCACAGGACTGCGTATGGTTTGGGCGTTGCTTCAATACGCCTAGTGGTTCAAAAGTGGTTTATTTTTTTTCGAATATCTCGGCCTCCGCGCGACCCAGAGGGTTCAAAAGAAGGACAGGCTGACGGCCGCGTAACAGGCCTGGGTCGTTGGGTGTGAACGTGACTTCAATACGCCCAGTGCTTCAAAAGTGGTTTAGTTTGTTTTTAATATCTTGGCCCCCGCTCGATCGAGGAAGTTCTAACAAAGGACGGGCTTATGGCCGCGTCACAGGACGTCGTATGGCGTTGGCGTGGGTTCGATACGCCTAGTGGTATAAAAGTGTTTTAGTTTTTTTTAATATCTTTTCCGCGCGACCTAGGAGGTTCACACAAAGGACACGCTTATGGCCGCATCACAGGACGGCGTATGGTTTGGCCGTGCCTTTGATACGCCCAGTGGTTCAAAGGTTGTATAGTTTTTTTTTTATATATCGGCCCCCGTTCGATCGAGGAGGTTCAAACAAAGGACAGGCTGATGGTCGCGTCACAGGAAGTCGTAGGGTGTGAGGGTGACTTTAAAATGCCAAGTGGTACAAAAGTGGTTTAGTTTTTTTTAATGTCTTGGCCTCCGCGCGACCTAGGAGAGTTGAACAAAGTACAAGCTGATGGTTGCGTCACAGGAAGTCGTAGGGTGTGAGCGTGACTTTAAAATGCCAAGTGGTACAAAAGTGGTTTAGTTTTTTTTCAATAAATTTTCCGCGCGACCTAGGAGGTTCACACAAAGGACAGTCTGATAGTCGCGTCACAGGACGTCGTATGGTTTGGGCGTTGCTTCAATACGCCTAGTGGTTCAAAAGTGGTTTAGTTTTTTTCGAATATCTCGACCTCCGCGCGACCCAGAAGGTTCAAAAGAAGGACAGGCTGACGGCCGCGTAACAGGCCTGGGTCGTTGGGTGTGAACGTGACTTCAATACGCCCAGTGCTTCAAAAGTGGTTTAGTTTTTTTTAAATATCTCTTCCTCTGCTCGACCTAGGAGGTTCACACAAATGACAGGCTGACGGGCCCGTCACAGGACGTTGTATGGTTTCGACGTTGCTTCAATACGCCCAGTGGTACAAAAGTAGTTTAGTTTTTTTTAATGTCTTGGCCCCCGCGCGATCGAGGAAGTTCTAACAAACGACGGGCTTATGGCCGCGTCACAGGACGTCGTATGGCGTTGGCGTGGGTTCGATACGCCTAGTGGTATAAAAGTGTTTTAGTTTTTTTTAATATCTTTTCCGCGCGACCTAGGAGGTTCACACAAAGGACACGCTTATGGCCGCATCACAGGACGACGTATGGTTTGGCCGTGCCTTTGATACGCCCAGTGGTTCAAAGGTTGTATAGTTTTTTTTTTATATATCGGCCCCCGTTCGATCGAGGAGGTTCAAACAAAGGACAGGCTGATGGTCGCGTCACAGGAAGTCGTAGGGTGTGAGGGTGACTTTAAAATGCCAAGTGGTACAAAAGTGGTTTAGTTTTTTTTAATGTCTTGGCCCCCGCGCGACCTAGGAGAGTTGAACAAAGTACAAGCTGATGGTTGCGTCACAGGAAGTCGTAGGGTGTGAGCGTGACTTTAAAATGCCAACTGGTACAAAAGTGGTTTAGTTTTTTTTAAATAAATTTTTCGCGCGACCTAGGAGGTTCACACAAAGGACAGTCTGATAGTCGCGTCACAGGACGTCGTATGGTTTGGGCGTTGCTTCAATACGCCTAGTGGTTTGCAAGTGGTTTAGTTTTTTTCGAATATCTCGACCTCCGCGCGACCCAGAAGGTTCAAAAGAAGGACAGGCTGACGGCCGCGTAACAGGCCTTGGTCGTCGGGTGTGAACGTGACTTCAATACGCCCAGTGCTTCAAAAGTGGTTTAGTTTTTTTTAAATATCTCTTCCTCTGCTCGACCTAGGAGGTTCACACAAATGACAGGCTGACGGGCCCGTCACAGGACGTTGTATGGTTTCGACGTTGCTTCAATACGCCCAGTGGTACAAAAGTAGTTTAGTTTTTTTTAATGTCTTGGCCCCCGCGCGAACTAGGAGAGTTGAACAAAGGACACGCTTATGGCCGCATCACAGGACGGCGTATGGTTTGGCCGTGGCTTGATACGCCCAGTGGTTCAATGGTTGTATAGTTATTTTTATATGTCGGCCCCCGTTCGATCGAGGAGGTTCAAACAAAGGACAGGCTGATGGTCGCCTCACAGGAAGTCGTAGGGTGTGAGCGTGACCTTAAAATGCCAAGTGGTACAAAAGTGGTTTAGTTTTTTTTAAATATATTTTCCGCGCGACCTAGGAGGTTCACACAAAGGACAGGCTTTTGGACGCATCACAGGACGGCGTATGGTTTGGCCGTGGCTTCGATACGCCCATTGGTTCAAAGGTTGTATAGTTTTTTATAATATCTCGGCCCCGCTCGATCGTGGAGGTTCAAACAAAAAACAGCCTGATAGTCCCGTCACAGGACGTCGTTTGGTTTGGGCGTTGCTTCGATACGCCTATTGGTTCAAAAGTGGTTTAGTTTTTTTCGAATATCTCGGCCTCCGCGCGACCCAGAAGGTTCAAAAGAAGGATAGGCTGATAGTCGCGTCACAGGAAGTCGTAGGGTGTGAGCGTGACTTTAAAATGCCAAGTGGTACAAAAGTGGTTAAGTTTTTTTTAAATATATTTTCCGCGCGACCTAGGAGGTTCACACAAAGGACAGGCTTTTGGACGCATCACAGGTCGGCGTATGGTTTGGTCGTGGCTACGATACGCCCAGTGGTACAAAAGTAGTTTAGTTTTTTTTAAGTATATTTTCCGCGCGAACTAAAAGGTTTACAGGAAGGACGGGCTTATGGCCGCGTCACAGGACGGTATAAGGTTGTGGCGTACCTTTGATACGCCCAGTGGTTTACAGCTTGTATATTTTTTTTAAATATCTTGGCCCCCGCTCGACCTAGGGGGTTCACACAAAGGACAGGCTTATGGCCGCGTCACAGGACGGCGTATGGTTTGGGCGTGGCTTTGTTACGCCCAGTGGTTCAAAAGTGGTTTAGTTTTTTTTAATGTCTTGGCCCCCGCGTGACCTAGGAGGGTTGAACAAAGGAGAGGCTGATGGTCGCGTCACAGAAAGTCGTATGGTGTGGGCGTGGCTTCGATACACCCAGTGGTACGAAAGTGGTTTAGTTTTTTTAAATATCTTGGCCCCCGCTCGATCGAGGGGGTTTAAACATAGGACAGGCTGATAGACGCGTCACAGTAAGTCGTATGGTGTGGGCGTGGCTACGATACGCCCAGTGGTACAAAAGTAGTTTAGTTTTTTTTAAGTATATTTTCCACGCGAAATAAAAGGTTTACAGGAAGGACGGGCTTATGGCCGCATCACAGGACGGCATATGGTTGTGGCGTAGCTTTGATATCTCGGCCCCCGTTGGATCGAGGAGATTCAAACAAAGAACAGGCTGATAGTCGCGTCACAGGAAGTCGTATGGTGTGGGCGTGGCTTCGATACACCCAGTGGTACGAAAGTGGTTTAGTTTTTTTTAATATCTCGGGCTCCGCTCGATCGAGGAGGTTTAAACATAGGACAGGCTGATAGACGCGTCACAGGAAGTCGTATGGTGTGGGCGTGGCTACGATACACCCAGTGGTACAAAAGTAGTTTAGTTTTTTTGAAGTATATTTTCCGCGCGAACTAAAAGGTTTACAGGAAGGACGGGCTTATGGCCGCGTCACAGGACGGCATAAGGTTGTGGCGTAGCTTTGATACGCCCAGTGGTTTACAGCTTGTATATTTTTGTTTAATATTTCGGCCCCCGCTCGATCGAGGAGGTTCAAACAGAGGACAGGCTGATGGTCGCGTCACAGGACGTCGTATGGTGTGAGCGTGACTTCAATATGCCAAGTGGTACAAAAGTAATTTAGTTTTTTTTTAATATTTCGGCCTCCGCGCGCCCCAGAAGGTTCAAAAGAAGGACAGGCTTATGGCCGCGTCACAGGACGGCGTATGGTTTGGGCGTGGCTTTGATACGGCCAGTGGTTCAAAAGTTGTATAGTTTTTTTTTCATATCTCGGCCCCCGCGCGATCGAGGAGGTTAAAAAAAAAGTAGGCCGATTGCCTCGTCACAGGACGTTGTAGGGTGTGAGCGTGACTTAAAAATGCCAAGTGGTACAAAATTGGTTCAGTTTTTCTTAAATATCTCTTCCTCTGCTCGACCTAGGGGGTTCACACAAATGACAGGCTGACGCGCCTGTCACAGGACGTCGTATGGTTTCTACGTTGCTTCAATACGCCCAGTCGCACAAAAGTAGTTTAGTTTTTTTTAAATATATTTTCCGCGCGAACTAAAAGGTTTACAAAAAGGACGGGCTTATGACCGCGTCACAGGACTGCATATGGTTGTGGCGTAGCTTTGATATCTCGGCCCCCGTTCGACCGAGGAGGTTCAAACAAAGGACAGGCTGATGGTCGCGTCACAGGAAGTCGTGTGGTGTGGCCGTGGCTACGATACGCCCAGTGGTACAAAAGTGGTTTAGTTTTTTTTAATAATCTTTTCCGCCTGACCTAGGAGGTTCACACAAAGGACGGGCTTATGGCCGCGTCACAGGACGGCGTATGGTTTGGGCGTGGCTTTGTTACGCCCAGTGGTTCAAAAGTGGTTTGGTTTTTTTTAATGTCTTGGCCCCCGCGTGACCTAGGAGGGTTGAACAAAGGAGAGGCTGATGGTCGCGTCACAGAAAGTCGTATGGTGTGGGCGTGGCTTCGATACACTCAGTGGTACGAAAGTGGTTTAGTTTTTTTCAAATATCTCGGCCCCCGCTCGATCGAGGGGGTTTAAACATAAGACAGGCTGATAGACGCGTCACAGTAAGTCGTATGGTGTGGGCGTGGCTACGATACGCCCAGTGGTACAAAAGTAGTTTAGTTTTTTTTAAGTATATTTTCCACGCGAAATAAAAGGTTTACAGGAAGGACGGGCTTATGGCCGCATCACAGGACGGCATATGGTTGTGGCGTAGTTTAGTTTTTTTTAATGTCTTGGCCCCCGCGCGAACTAGGAGAGTTGAACAAGAACAGGCTGATGGTTGCGTCACAGGACGTCGTATGGCGTTGGCGTGGCTTCGATACGCCCAGTGGTACAAAAGTAATTTAGTTTTTTTTAAATATTTCGGCCTCCGCGCGCCCCAGAAGGTTCAAAAGAAGGACAGGCTTATGGTCGCGTCACAGGACGGCGTATGGTTTGGGCGTGGCTTTGATACGCCCAGTGGTTTAAAAGTTGTATAGTTTTTTTTTCATATCTCGGCCCCCGCGCGATCGAGGAGGTTCAAAAAAAAAAAACAGGCGGATTCCTTCGTCAGAGGGCGTTGTAGGGTGTGAGCGTGACTCTAAAATGCCAAGTGGTACAAAAGTGGTTTAGTTTTTTTTGAAGTAGATTTTCCGCGCGAACTAAAAGGTTTACAGGAAGGACGGGCTTATGGCCGCGTCACAGGACGGTATAAGGTTGTTGCGTACCTTTGATACGCCCAGTGGTTTACAGCTTGTATATTTTTTTTAATATCTCGGCCCCCGCTCGATCGAGGAGGTTCAAACAGAGGACAGGCTGATGGTCGCGTCACAGGACGTCGTATGGTGTGAGCGTGACTTCAATACGCCAAGTGGTACAAAAGTAATTTAGTTTTTTTTAAATATTTCGGCCTCCGCGCGCCCCAGAAGGTTCAAAAGAAGGACAGGCTTATGGTCGCGTCACAGGACGGCGTATGGTTTGGGCGTGGCTTTGATACGCCCAGTGGTTCAAAAGTTGTATAGTTTTTTTTTCATATCTCGGCCCCCGCGCGATCGAGGAGGTTAAAAAAAAAACAGGCCGATTGCCTCGTCACAGGACGTTGTAGGGTGTGAGCGTGACTTTAAAATGCCAAGTGGTACAAAATTGGTTCAGTTTTTCTTAAATATATTTTCCGCGCGACCTAGGAGGTTCACACAAAGGACAGGCTTTTGGACGCATCACAGGACGGCGTATGGTGTGGGCGTGGCTTCGATACACCCAGTGGTACGAAAGTGGTTTAGTTTTTTTTAATATCTCGGGCCCCGCTCGATCGAGGAGGTTTAAACATAGGACAGGCTGATAGACGCGTCACAGGAAGTCGTATGGTGTGGGCGTGGCTACGATACACCCAGTGGTACAAAAGTAGTTTAGTTTTTTTGAAGTAGATTTTCCGCGCGAACTAAAAGGTTTACAGGAAGGACGGGCTTATGGCCGCGTCACAGGACGGCATAAGGTTGTGGCGTAGCTTTGATACGCCCAGTGGTTTACAGCTTGTATATTTTTTTTAATATCTCGGCCCCCGCTCGATCGAGGAGGTTCAAACAGAGGACAGGCTGATGGTCGCGTCACAGGACGTCGTATGGTGTGAGCGTGACTTCAATATGCCAAGTGGTACAAAAGTAATTTAGTTTTTTTTAAATATTTCGGCCTCCGCGCGCCCCAGAAGGTTCAAAAGAAGGACAGGCTTATGGCCGCGTCACAGGACGGCGTATGGTTTGGGCGTGGCTTTGATACGGCCAGTGGTTCAAAAGTTGTATAGTTTTTTTTTCATATCTCGGCCCCCGCGCGATCGAGGAGGTTAAAAAAAAAGTAGGCCGATTGCCTCGTCACAGGACGTTGTAGGGTGTGAGCGTGACTTAAAAATGCCAAGTGGTACAAAATTGGTTCAGTTTTTCTTAAATATCTCTTCCTCTGCTCGACCTAGGGGGTTCACACAAATGACAGGCTGACGCGCCTGTCACAGGACGTCGTATGGTTTCTACGTTGCTTCAATACGCCCAGTCGCACAAAAGTAGTTTAGTTTTTTTTAAATATATTTTCCGCGCGAACTAAAAGGTTTACAAAAAGGACGGGCTTATGGCCGCGTCACAGGACTGCATATGGTTGTGGCGTAGCTTTGATATCTCGGCCCCCGTTCGACCGAGGAGGTTCAAACAAAGGACAGGCTGATGGTCGCGTCACAGGAAGTCGTGTGGTGTGGCCGTGGCTACGATACGCCCAGTGGTACAAAAGTGGTTTAGTTTTTTTTAATAATCTTTTCCGCCTGACCTAGGAGGTTCACACAAAGGACGGGCTTATGGCCGCGTCACAGGACGGCGTATGGTTTGGGCGTGGCTTTGTTACGCCCAGTGGTTCAAAAGTGGTTTGGTTTTTTTTAATGTCTTGGCCCCCGCGTGACCTAGGAGGGTTGAACAAAGGAGAGGCTGATGGTCGCGTCACAGAAAGTCGTATGGTGTGGGCGTGGCTTCGATACACTCAGTGGTACGAAAGTGGTTTAGTTTTTTTCAAATATCTCGGCCCCCGCTCGATCGAGGGGGTTTAAACATAGGACAGGCTGATAGACGCGTCACAGTAAGTCGTATGGTGTGGGCGTGGCTACGATACGCCCAGTGGTACAAAAGTAGTTTAGTTTTTTTTAAGTATATTTTCCACGCGAAATAAAAGGTTTACAGGAAGGACGGGCTTATGGCCGCATCACAGGACGGCATATGGTTGTGGCGTAGCTTTGATATCTCGGCCCCCGTTCGATCGAGGAGATTCAAACAAAGAACAGGCTGATAGTCGCGTCACAGGAAGTCGTATGGTGTGGGCGTGGCTTCGATACACCCAGTGGTACGAAAGTGGTTTAGTTTTTTTTAATATCTCGGGCCCCGCTCGATGGAGGAGGTTTAAACATAGGACAGGCTGAAAGACGCGTCACAGGAAGTCGTATGGTGTGGGCGTGGCTACGATACACCCAGTGGTACAAAAGTAGTTTAGTTTTTTTGAAGTATATTTTCCGCGCGAACTAAAAGGTTTACAGGAAGGACGGGCTTATGGCCGCGTCACAGGACGGCATAAGGTTGTGGCGTAGCTTTGATACGCCCAGTGGTTTACAGTTTGTATATTTTTTTTTAATATTTCGGCCCCCGCTCGATCGAGGAGGTTCAAACAGAGGACAGGCTGATGGTCGCGTCACAGGACGTCGTATGGTGTGAGCGTGACTTCAATACGCCAAGTGGTACAAAAGTAATTTAGTTTTTTTTAAATATTTCGGCCTCCGCGCGCCCCAGAAGGTTCAAAAGAAGGACAGGCTTATGGTCGCGTCACAGGACGGCGTATGGTTTGGGCGTGGCTTTGATACGCCCAGTGGTTTAAAAGTTGTATAGTTTTTTTTTCATATCTCGGCCCCCGCGCGATCGAGGAGGTTCAAAAAAAAAAACAGGCGGATTCCTTCGTCAGAGGGCGTTGTAGGGTGTGAGCGTGACTCTAAAATGCCAAGTGGTACAAAAGTGGTTTAGTTTTTTTTGAAGTAGATTTTCCGCGCGAACTAAAAGGTTTACAGGAAGGACGGGCTTATGGCCGCGTCACAGGACGGTATAAGGTTGTTGCGTACCTTTGATACGCCCAGTGGTTTACAGCTTGTATATTTTTTTTAATATCTCGGCCCCCGCTCGATCGAGGAGGTTCAAACAGAGGACAGGCTGATGGTCGCGTCACAGGACGTCGTATGGTGTGAGCGTGACTTCAATACGCCAAGTGGTACAAAAGTAATTTAGTTTTTTTTAAATATTTCGGCCTCCGCGCGCCCCAGAAGGTTCAAAAGAAGGACAGGCTTATGGTCGCGTCACAGGACGGCGTATGGTTTGGGCGTGGCTTTGATACGGCCAGTGGTTCAAAAGTTGTATAGTTTTTTTTTCATATCTCGGCCCCCGCGCGATCGAGGAGGTTAAAAAAAAAACAGGCCGATTGCCTCGTCACAGGACGTTGTAGGGTGTGAGCGTGACTTTAAAATGCCAAGTGGTACAAAATTGGTTCAGTTTTTCTTAAATATATTTTCCGCGCGACCTAGGAGGTTCACACAAAGGACAGGCTTTTGGACGCATCACAGGACGGCGTATGGTGTGGGCGTGGCTTCGATACACCCAGTGGTACGAAAGTGGTTTAGTTTTTTTTAATATCTCGGGCCCCGCTCGATCGAGGAGGTTTAAACATAGGACAGGCTGATAGACGCGTCACAGGAAGTCGTATGGTGTGGGCGTGGCAACGATACACCCAGTGGTACAAAAGTAGTTTAGTTTTTTTGAAGTAGATTTTCCGCGCGAACTAAAAGGTTTACAGGAAGGACGGGCTTATGGCCGCGTCACAGGACGGTATAAGGTTGTGGCGTACCTTTGATACGCCCAGTGGTTTACAGGTTGTATATTTTTTTTAATATCTCGGCCCCCGCTCGATCGAGGAGGTTCAAACAGAGGACAGGCTGATGGTCGCGTCACAGGACGTCGTATGGTGTGAGCGTGACTTCAATACGCCAAGTGGTACAAAAGTAATTTAGTTTTTTTTAAATATTTCGGCCTCCGCGCGCCCCAGAAGGTTCAAAAGAAGGACAGGCTTATGGTCGCGTCACAGGACGGCGTATGGTTTGGGCGTGGCTTTGATACGGCCAGTGGTTCAAAAGTTGTATAATTTTTTTTGTCACATCTCGGACCCCGCGCGATCGAGGAGGTTAAAAAAAAAACAGGCCGATTGCCTCGTCACAGGACGTTGTAGGGTGTGAGCGTGACTTTAAAATGCCAAGTGGTACAAAATTGGTTCAGTTTTTCTTAAATATCTCTTCCTCTGCTCGACCTAGGGGGTTCACACAAATGACAGGCTGACGCGCCTGTCACAGGACGTCGTATGGTTTCTACGTTGCTTCAATACGCCCAGTCGCACAAAAGTAGTTTAGTTTTTTTTAAATATATTTTCCGCGCGAACTAAAAGGTTTACAAAAAGGACGGGCTTATGGCCGCGTCACAGGACTGCATATGGTTGTGGCGTAGCTTTGATATCTCGGCCCCCGTTCGACCGAGGAGGTTCAAACAAAGGACAGGCTGATGGTCGCGTCACAGGAAGTCGTGTGGTGTGGGCGTGGCTACGATACGCCCAGTGGTACAAAAGTGGTTTAGTTTTTTTTAATAATCTTTTCCGCCTGACCTAGGAGGTTCACACAAAGAACAGGCTTATGGCTGCGTCACAGGACGGCGTATGGTTTGGGCGTGGCTTTGTTACGCCCAGTGGTTCAAAAGTGGTTTGGTTTTTTTTAATGTCTTGGCCCCCGCGTGACCTAGGAGGGTTGAACAAAGGAGAGGCTGATGGTCGCGTCACAGAAAGTCGTATGGTGTGGGCGTGGCTTCGATACACCCAGTGGTACGAAAGTGGTTTAGTTTTTTTAAATATCTCGGCCCCCGCTCGATCGAGGGGGTTTAAACATAGGACAGGCTGATAGACGCGTCACAGTAAGTCGTATGGTGTGGGCGTGGCTACGATACGCCCAGTGGTACAAAAGTAGTTTAGTTTTTTTTAAGTATATTTTCCACGCGAAATAAAAGGTTTACAGGAAGGACGGGCTTATGGCCGCATCACAGGACGGCATATGGTTGTGGCGTAGCTTTGATATCTCGGCCCCCGTTCGATCGAGGAGATTCAAACAAAGAACAGGCTGATAGTCGCGTCACAGGAAGTCGTATGGTGTGGGCGTGGCTTCGATACACCCAGTGGTACGAAAGTGGTTTAGTTTTTTTTAATATCTCGGGCCCCGCTCGATCGAGGAGGTTTAAACATAGGACAGGCTGATAGACGCGTCACAGGACGTCGTATGGTTTCTACGTTGCTTCAATACGCCCAGTCGCACAAAAGTAGTTTAGTTTTTTTTAAATATATTTTCCGAGCGAACTAAAAGGTTTACAAAAAGGACGGGCTTATGGCCGCGTCACAGGACTGCATATGGTTGTGGCGTAGCTTTGATATCTCGGCCCCCGTTCGACCGAGGAGGTTCAAACAAAGGACAGGCTGATGGTCGCGTCACAGGAAGTCGTGTGGTGTGGGCGTGGCTACGATACGCCCAGTGGTACAAAAGTGGTTTAGTTTTTTTTAATAATCTTTTCCGCCTGACCTAGGAGGTTCACACAAAGGACAGGCTTATGGCCGCGTCACAGGACGGCGTATGGTTTGGGCGTGGCTTTGTTACGCCCAGTGGTTCAAAAGTGGTTTGGTTTTTTTTAATGTCTTGGCCCCCGCGTGACCTAGGAGGGTTGAACAAAGGAGAGGCTGATGGTCGCGTCACAGAAAGTCGTATGGTGTGGGCGTGGCTTCGATACACCCAGTGGTACGAAAGTGGTTTAGTTTTTTTAAATATCTCGGCCCCCGCTCGATCGAGGGGGTTTAAACATAGGACAGGCTGATAGACGCGTCACAGTAAGTCGTATGGTCTGGGCGTGGCTACGATACGCCCAGTGGTACAAAAGTAGTTTAGTTTTTTTTAAGTATATTTTCCACGCGAAATAAAAGGTTTACAGGAAGGACGGGTTTATGGCCGCATCACAGGACGGCATATGGTTGTGGCGTAGCTTTGATATCTCGGCCCCCGTTCGATCGAGGAGATTCAAACAAAGAACAGGCTGATAGTCGCGTCACAGGAAGTCGTATGGTGTGGGCGTGGTTTCGATACACCCAGTGGTACGAAAGTGGTTTAGTTTTTTTTAATATCTCGGGCCCCGCTCGATCGAGGAGGTTTAAACATAGGACAGGCTGATAGACGCGTCACAGGAAGTCGTATGGTGTGGGCGTGGCTACGATACACCCAGTGGTACAAAAGTAGATTAGTTTTTTTGAAGTATATTTTCCGCGCGAACTAAAAGGTTTACAGTAAGGACGGGCTTATGGCCGCGTCACAGGACGGCATAAGGTTGTGGCGTAGCTTTGATACGCCCAGTGGTTTACAGCTTGTATATTTTTTTTTAATATTTCGGCCCCCGCTCGATCGAGGAGGTTCAAACAGAGGACAGGCTGATGGTCGCGTCACAGCACGTCGTATGGTGTGAGCGTGACTTCAATACGCCAAGTGGTACAAAAGTAATTTAGTTTTTTTTAAATATTTCGGCCTCCGCGCGCCCCAGAAGGTTTAAAAGAAGGACAGGCTTATGGCCGCGTCACAGGACGGCGTATGTTTGGGCGTGGCTTTGATACGCCCAGTGGTTCAAAAGTTGTATAGTTTTTTTTTCATATCTCGGCCCCCGCGCGATCGAGGAGGTTCAAAAAAAAAAACAGGCGGATTCCTTCGTCAGAGGACGTTGTAGGGTGTGAGCGTGACTCTAAAATGCCAAGTGGTACAAAAGTGGTTTAGTTTTTTTTAAATATATTTTCCGCGCGACCTAGGAGGTTCACACAAAGGACAGGCTTTTGGACGCATTACAGGACGGCGTATGGTTTGGCCGTGGCTTCGATACGCCCATTGGTTCAAAGGTTGTATAGTTTTTTTTTTAATATTTCGGCCCCCGTGCGAACCAGGAGGTTCAAACGAAGGACAGACTGAGAGCCGCGTCACAGGACGTCGTAGGGTGTGGGCGTGACTTCGATACGCCCAGTGGTTCAAAAGTGGTTTAGTTTTTTTTAATGTCTTGGCCTCCGCGCGACCTAGGAGGGTTGAACAAAGCACAGGCTGATGGTCGCGTCACAGGAAGTCGTATGGTGTGGGCGTGGTTTCGATACACCCAGTGGTACGAAAGTGGTTTAGTTTTTTTTAATATCTCGGCCCCCGCTCGATCGAGGAGGTTTAAACATAGGGCAGGCTGATAGACGCGTCACAGGAAGTCGTATGGCGTTGGCGTGGCTTCGATACGCCCAGTGGCACAAAAGTAGTTTAGTTTTTTTTAAATATATTTTCCGCGCGAACTAAAAGGTTTACAGAAAGGACGGGCTTATGGCCGCTTCACAGGACGGCATATGGTTTGGGCGTTGCTTCAATACGCCTAGTGGTTCAAAAGTGGTTTAGTTTTTTTCGAATATCTCGGCCTCCGCGCGACCCAGAAGGTTCAAAAGAAGGACAGGCTGACGGCCGCGTAACAGGTCTGGGTCGTTGGGTGTGAACGTGACTTCAATACGTCCAGTGGTTCAAAAGTGGTCTAGTTTGTTTTAATATCTCGGCCCCCGCTCGATCGAGGAGGTTCTAACAAAGGACAGGCTTATGGCCGCGTCACAGGACGGCATATGGTTTGGCCGTGGCTTTGATTCGCCCAGTGGTTCACAGGTTGTATATTTTTTTTTTTAAATCTCGGCCCCTGCTCGATCGAATAGGTTCAAACAAAGTACAGGCTGATGGTCGCGTCACAGGAAGTCGTTTGGTGTGGGCGTGGCTTCGATACACCCAGTGGTACGAAAGTGGTTTAGTTTTTTTTAATATCTCGGCCCCCGCTCGATCGAGGAGGTTTAAACATAGGACAGGCTGATAGACGCGTCACAGGAGATCGTATGGCGTTAGCGTGGCTTCGATACGCCCAGTGGCACAAAAGTAGTTTAGTTTTTTTTTAATATATTTTCCGCGCGAACTAAAAGGTTTACAGAAAGGACGGGCTTATGGCCGCTTCACAGGACGGCATATGGTTTGGGCGTTGCTTCAATACGCCTAGTGGTTCAAAAGTGGTTTAGTTTTTTTCGAATATCTCGGCCTCCGTCCGACCCAGAAGGTTCAAAAGAAGGACAGGCTGACGGCCGCGTAACAGGTCTGGGTCGTTGGGTGTGAACGTGACTTCAATATGTCCAGTAGTTCAAAAGTGGTTTAGTTTGTTTTTAATATCTCGACCCCCGCTCGATCGAGGAGGTTCTAACAAAGGACAGGCTGATGGTTGCGTCACAGGACGGCATATGGTTTGGGCGTGGCTTTGATTCGCCCAGTGGTTCACAGGTTGTTTTTTTTTTTTAAATCTCGGCCCCTGCTCGATCGAGGAGGTTCTAACAAAGGACAGGCTTATGGTTGCGTCACAGGACGGCATATGGTTTGGGTGTAGCTTTGATACGCCCATTGGTTCAAAGGTTGTATAGTTTTTTATAATATCTCGGCCCCTGCTCGATCGTGGGGGTACAAACAAAGAACAGCCTGATAGTCGCGTCACAGGACGTCGTATGGTTTGGGCGTTGCTTCAATACGCCTAGTGGTTCAAAAGTGGTTTAGTTTTTTTCGAATATCTCGGCCTCCGTGCGACCGAGAAGGTTCAAAAGAAGGACAGGCTGACGGCCGCGTAACAGGTCTGGGTCGTTGGGTGTGAACGTGACTTCAATACGTCCAGTGGTTTAAAAGTGGTTTAGTTTGTTTTTAATATCTCGGCCCCGCTCGATCGAGGAGGTTCTAACAAAGGACAGGCTTATGGTTGCGTCACAGGGCGGCATATGGTTTGGGCGTGGCTTCGATACGCCCAGTGGTTCACAGGTTGTATAGTTTTTTTTATTATCTCGGCCCCTGTTCGATCGAGGAGGTTCACACAAAGGACAGGCTGATGGTCGCGTCACAGGAAGTCGTATGGTGTGGGCGTGGCTACGATACGGCCAGTGGTACAGAAGTGGTTTAGTTTTTTTAATAATCTTTTCCGCCTGACCTAGGGGGTTCACTTAAAGGACAGGCTTATGGCCGCGTCACAGGACGGCGTATGGTTTGGGCGTGGCTTTGTTACGCCCAGTGGTTCACAGGTTGTATATTTTTTTTTTTTAAATCTCGGCCCCTGCTCGATCGAATAGGTTCAAAAGAAGGACAGGCTTATGGCCGCGTCACAGGACGGCGTATGGTTTGGGCGTGGCTTTGATACGCCCAGTGGTTCAAAAGTAGTTTAGTTTTTTTTAAAAATATTTTCCGTGCGAACTAAAAGGTTCACATAAAGGACGGGCTTATGGCCGCGTCACAGGACGGCTTATGGTTTGGGCGTGGCTTTGATACGCCCAGTGGTACGAAAGTGGTTTAGTTTTTTTTAATATCTCGGCCCCCGCTCGATCGAGGAGGTTCAAACAGAGGACAGGCTTATGGCCGCGTCACAGGACGGCGTATGGTTTGGGCGTGGCTTTGATACGCCCAGTGGTTCAAAAGTAGTTTAGTTTTTTTTAAAAATATTTTCCGCGCGAACTAAAAGGTTCACAGAAAGGACGGGCTTATGGCCGCGTCACAGGACGGCTTATGGTTTAGGCGTGGCTTTGATACGCCCAGTGGTACGAAAGTGGTTTAGTTTTTTTTAATATCTCGGCCCCCGCTCGATCGAGGAGGTTCAAACAGAGGACAGGCTGATGGTCGCGTCACAGGACGTCGTATGGTGTGAGCGTGACTTCATTACGCCAAGTGGTACAAAAGTGGTTTAGTTTTTTTTAATGTCTTGGCCCCCGCGCGACCCAGGAGGTTCAAACGAAGGACAGACTGAGGGCCGCGTCACACGACGTCGTAGGGTGTGGGCGTGGCTTCGATACGTCCAGTGGTTCACAGGTTGTATAGTTTTTTTAAAAATATTTTCCGCGCGAACTAAAAGGTTCACAGAAAGGACGGGCTTATGGCCGCGTCACAGGACGGCTTATGGTTTGGGCGTGGCTTTGATACGCCCAGTGGTACGAAAGTGGTTTAGTTTTTTTCAATATCTCGGCCCCCGCTCGATCGAGGAGGTTCAAACAGAGGACAGGCTTATGGCCCGTCACAGGACGGCGTATGGTTTGGGCGTGGCTTTGATACGCCAAGTGGTACAAAAGTGGTTTAGTTTTTTTTAAATATCTCGGCCTCCGCGCGACCCCGAAGGTTCAAAAGAAGGACAGGCTTATGGCCGCGTCACAGGACGGCGTATGGTTTGGGCGTGGCTTTGATACGCCCAGTGGTTCAAAAGTAGTTTAGTTTTTTTTAAAAATATTTTCCGCGCGAACTAAAAGGTTCACAGAAAGGACGGGCTTATGGCCGCGTCACAGGACGGCTTATGGTTTGGGCGTGGCTTTGATACGCCCAGTGGTACGAAAGTGGTTTAGTTTTTTTCAATATCTCGGCCCCCGCTCGATCGAGGAGGTTCAAACAGAGGACAGGCTTATGGCCGCGTCACAGGACGGCGTATGGTTTGGGCGTGGCTTTGATACGCCCAGTGGTTCAAAAGTAGTTTAGTTTTTTTTAAATATATTTTCCGCGCGAACTAAAAGGTTCACAGAAAGGACGGGCTTATGGCCGCGTCACAGGACGGCTTATGTTTTGGGCGTGGCTTTGATACGCCCAGTGGTTTACAGCTTGTATATTTTTTTTAATATCTCGGCCCCCGCTCGATCAAGGAGGTTCAAAAAAAAACAGGCCGATTGTCTCGTCACAGGACGTTGTAGGGTGTGAGCGTGACTTTAAAATGCCCAGTGGTATAAAAGTAGGTTAGTTTTTATTTAATATCTCTTCCTCTGCCCGACCTAGGAGGTTTACACAAAGTCAGGCGGACGGGCGCGTCACAGGACGTCGTAGGGTGTGGGCGTGGCTTCGATACGCCCAGTGGTTCAAAAGTGTTTTAGTTTTTTTTAATATCTCGGCACCCGCGCGAACCAGGAGGTTCAAACGAAGGACAGACTGAGGGCCGCGTCACACGACGTCGTAGGGTGTGGGCGTGACTTCGATACGCCCAGTGGTTCAAAAGTAGGTTAGTTTTTATTTAATATCTCTTCCTCTGCCCTACCTAGGAGGTATACACAAAGGACAGGCGGACTGGCGCGTCACAGGACGTTGTATGGTTTGGACGTTGCTTCAATACGCCCAGTGGTTCAAAAGTGGTTCAGTTTTTTTTAATATTTCGGCCCCCGCGGGATCCAGAAGGTTCAAACGAAGGACAGCCTGACGGTCGCGTCACAGGAAGTCGTAGGGTGTGGGTGTGGCTTCAATACGTCCAGTGGTTCAAAAGTGTTTTAGTTTTTTTCAACATCTCGGCCCCCGCGCGAACCAGGAGGTTCAAACGAAGGACAGACTGAGGGCCACGTCACAGGACGTCGTAGGGTGTGGGCGTGGCTTCGATACGCCCAGTGGTTCAAAAGTGTTTTAGTTTTTTTAATATCTCAGGCCCCGCGCGAACCAGGAGGTTCAAACGAAGGACAGACTGAGGGCCGCGTCACAAAACGTCGTAGGGTGTGGGTGTGACTTCGATACGCCCAGTGGTACAAAAGTAGGTTAGTTTTTTTCGAATATCTCGGCCTCCGCGAGACCCAGAAGGTTCAAAAGAAGGACAGGCGGACGGGCGCGTCACAGGACGTTGTATGGTTTGGACGTTGCTTCAATACGCCCAGTGGTTCAAAAGTGGTTTAGTTTTTTTTAATATCTCGGCCCCCGCGGGATCCAGAAGTTTCAAACGAAGTACAGCCTGACGGTCGCGTCACAGGAAGTCGTAGGGTGTGGGTGTGGCTTCGATACGCCCAGTGGTTTTAAAGTGGTTTAGTTTTTTTGAATATCTCGGCCCCCGCTTGATCGAGGAGGTTCAAACGAAGGACATGCTGAGGCCCGCGTCACAGGACGTCGTATGGTTTGGACGTGGCTTCGATTCGCCCAGTGGTTCAAAAGTGGTTTAGTTTTTTTTAATATCTCGGCCCCCGCGGGATCCAGAAGTTTCAAACGAAGTACAGCCTGACGCTCGCGTCACAGGAAGTCGTAGGGTGTGGGTGTGGCTTCGATACGCCCAGTGGTTTTAAAGTGGTTTAGTTTTTTTGAATATCTCGGCCCCCGCTTGATCGAGGAGGTTCAAACGAAGGACATGCTGAGGCCCGCGTCACAGGACGTCGTATGGTTTGGACGTGGCTTCGATTCGCCCAGTGGTACATAAGTGGTTAAGATTTTTTAAATATCTTTTCCGCGCGACCTAAGAGGTTCACACAAAGGACAGGCTTATGGCCACGACACAGGACGGCGTATGGTTTGGGCGTGGCTTTGATACGCCCAGTGGTTTAAAGGTAGTATAGTTTTTTTTAATATCTCGGCCCCTGAATGATCGAGGAGGTTGAAACAAAGGACAGGCTGATAGGCGTGTCACAGGAAGTCGTTCGGTGTGAGCGCGACTTCGATACGCCAAGTAGTTCAAAAGTCGTTTAGTTTGTTTTGAATATCTCGGCTTCCACGCGACTTGGGGGTTCAAACAAAGGACAGGCTGATGGTCGCGTCACAGGACGTCGTAGGGTGTTAGCGTGACTTCAATACGCCAAGCGGTACAAAAGTGGTTTAGTTTTTTTTAAATATATTTTCCGTGCGACCTAGGAGGTTCACACAAAGGACAGGCTTATGGCCGCGTCACAGGACGGCGTATGGTTTGGGCGTGGCTTTGATACGTCCAGTAATTCAAAGGTTGTATAGTTTTTTTTAATATCTCGGCCCTTGCTCGATCGAGGAGGTTCAAACAAAGGACAGGCTGATAGTCGTGTCACAGGAAGTCGTATGGTGTGGGCGTGGCTTCGATGCGATCAGTGGTTTAAATGTGGTTTAGTTTTTTTGAATATCGCAGCATTCGCCTGACTTAGGAGGTTCAAACAAAGCATAAGCTGATGGCCGCATCCAAGACAGTTGTATGTTGTGGGCGTGGCTCGATACGACCAGTGGTTCATATGTGGTTTAGTTTTTTTGAATATCGCAGCATTCGCGCGACCTACTAGGTTCAGACAAATTACAGGCTGATGGTCGCGTCACAGGTAGTCGTATGGCGTGGGCGTGGCTTCAATACGCCAAGTGGTACAAAAGTGTTTTAGTTTTTTTAAATATATTTTCCGTGCGACCTAGGAGGTTCACACAAAGGACAGGCTTATGGCCGCGTCACAGGACGGCGTATGGTTTGGCCGTGGCTTCGATACGCCCAGTGGTTCAAAGGTTGTATAGTTGTTTTGAATATCGCAGCATTCGCCTGACTTAGGAGGTTCAAACAAAGTATAAGCTGATGGCCGCGTCCAAGACAGTTGTATGTTGTGGGCGTGGCTCGATACGACCAGTGGTTCATATGTGGTTTAGTTTTTTTGAATATCGCAGCATTCGCGCGACCTACTAGGTTCAGACAAATTACAGGCTGATGGTCGCGTCACAGGTAGTCGTATGGCGTGGGCGTGGCTTCAATACGCCAAGTGGTACAAAAGTGTTTTAGTTTTTTTAAATATATTTTCCGTGCGACCTAGGAGGTTCACACAAAGGACAGGCTTATGGCCGCGTCACAGGACGGCGTATGGTTTGGCCGTGGCTTCGATACGCCCAGTGGTTCAAAGGTTGTATAGTTGTTTTTTCATATCTCGGCCCCCGCGCGTCGCAGGAGGTTCAAACGAATTACAGGCTGATGGTCGCGTTACATGAATTCGTATGGTTTGGCCGTGGCTTCAATACGCCCAGTGGTTCCAAGGTTGTATAGTTTCTTTTCAATAACTCGGACCCCGCTCGATCGAGGAGGTTCAAGCAAAGGACAGGCTGATGGTCACGTCACAGGACGGCGTAGGGTGTGGGCAAGACTTCGATACGTCCAGTGGTACAAAAGTGGTTTAGTTTTTTTTAATACATTTTCCGTGCGACCTAGGAGGTTCACACAAAGGACAGGCTTATGGCCGCGTCAAAGGACGGCGTATGGTTTGGCCGTGACTTCAATACGTCCAGTGGTTCAAAAGTGGTTTAGTTTGTTTTTAATATCTCGGCCACCGCTCGATCGAGGAGGTTCTAACAAAGGACAGGCTTATGGCCAAGTCACAGGACGGCATATGGTTTGGGCGTGGCTTTGATTCGCCCAGTGGTTCACAGGTTGTATATTTTTTTTTTTAAATCTCGGCCCCTGCTCGATCGAATAGGTTCAAACAAAGTACAGGCTGATGGTCGCGTCACAGGAAGTCGTTTGGTGTGGGCGTGGCTTCGATACACCCAGTGGTACGAAAGTGGTTTAGTTTTTTTTATTATCTCGGCCCCCGCTCGATCGAGGAGGTTTAAACATAGGACAGGCTGATAGACGCGTCACAGGAAGTCGTATGGCGTTGGCGTGGCTTCGATACGCCCAGTGGCACAAAAGTAGTTTAGTTTTTTTTTAATATATTTTCCGCGCGAACTTAAAGGTTTACAGAAAGGACGGGCTTATGGCCGCTTCACAGGACGGCATATGGTTTGGGCGTTGCTTTAATACGCCTAGTGGTTCAAAAGTGGTTTAGTTTTTTTCGAATATCTCGGCCTCCGTGCGACCCAGAAGGTTCAAAAGAAGGATAGGCTGACGGCCGCGTAACAGGTTTGGGTCGTTGGGTGTGAACGTGACTTCAATACGTCCAGTAGTTCAAAAGTGGTTTAGTTTGTTTTTAATATCTCGGCCCCCGCTCGATCGAGGAGGTTCTAACAAAGGACAGGCTTATAGTTGCGTCACAGGACGGCATATGGTTTGGGCGTGGCTTTGATTCGCCCAGTGGTTCACAGGTTGTTTTTTTTTTTTTAAATCTCGGCCCCTGCTCGATCGAGGAGGTTCTAACAAAGGACAGGCTTATGGTTGCGTCACAGGACGGCATATGGTTTGGGCGTTGGTTTGATACGCCCATTGGTTCAAAGGCCGTATAGTTTTTTATAATATCTCGGCCCCTGCTCGATCGCGGGGGTTCAAACAAAGAACAGCCTGATAGTCGCGTCACAGGACGGCTTATGTTTTGGGCGTGGCTTTGATACGCCCAGTGGTTTACAGCTTGTATATTTTTTTTAATATCTCGGCCCCCGCTCGATCAAGGAGGTTCAAAAAAAAACAGGCCGATTGTCTCGTCACAGGACGTTGTAGGGTGTGAGCGTGACTTTAAAATGCCCAGTGGTATAAAAGTAGGTTAGTTTTTATTTAATATCTCTTCCTCTGCCCGACCTAGGAGGTTTACACAAAGTCAGGCGGACGGGCGCGTCACAGGACGTCGTAGGGTGTGGGCGTGGCTTCGATACGCCCAGTGGTTCAAAAGTGTTTTAGTTTTTTTTAATATCTCGGCACCCGCGCGAACCAGGAGGTTCAAACGAAGGACAGACTGAGGGCCGCGTCACACGACGTCGTAGGGTGTGGGCGTGACTTCGATACGCCCAGTGGTTCAAAAGTAGGTTAGTTTTTATTTAATATCTCTTCCTCTGCCCTACCTAGGAGGTATACACAAAGGACAGGCGGACTGGCGCGTCACAGGACGTTGTATGGTTTGGACGTTGCTTCAATACGCCCAGTGGTTCAAAAGTGGTTCAGTTTTTTTTAATATTTCGGCCCCCGCGGGATCCAGAAGGTTCAAACGAAGGACAGCCTGACGGTCGCGTCACAGGAAGTCGTAGGGTGTGGGTGTGGCTTCAATACGTCCAGTGGTTCAAAAGTGTTTTAGTTTTTTTCAACATCTCGGCCCCCGCGCGAACCAGGAGGTTCAAACGAAGGACAGACTGAGGGCCACGTCACAGGACGTCGTAGGGTGTGGGCGTGGCTTCGATACGCCCAGTGGTTCAAAAGTGTTTTAGTTTTTTTAATATCTCAGGCCCCGCGCGAACCAGGAGGTTCAAACGAAGGACAGACTGAGGGCCGCGTCACAAAACGTCGTAGGGTGTGGGTGTGACTTCGATACGCCCAGTGGTACAAAAGTAGGTTAGTTTTTTTCGAATATCTCGGCCTCCGCGAGACCCAGAAGGTTCAAAAGAAGGACAGGCGGACGGGCGCGTCACAGGACGTTGTATGGTTTGGACGTTGCTTCAATACGCCCAGTGGTTCAAAAGTGGTTTAGTTTTTTTTAATATCTCGGCCCCCGCGGGATCCAGAAGTTTCAAACGAAGGATAGGCTGACGGCCGCGTAACAGGTTTGGGTCGTTGGGTGTGAACGTGACTTCAATACGTCCAGTAGTTCAAAAGTGGTTTAGTTTGTTTTTAATATCTCGGCCCCCGCTCGATCGAGGAGGTTCTAACAAAGGACAGGCTTATAGTTGCGTCACAGGACGGCATATGGTTTGGGCGTGGCTTTGATTCGCCCAGTGGTTCACAGGTTGTTTTTTTTTTTTTAAATCTCGGCCCCTGCTCGATCGAGGAGGTTCTAACAAAGGACAGGCTTATGGTTGCGTCACAGGACGGCATATGGTTTGGGCGTTGGTTTGATACGCCCATTGGTTCAAAGGCCGTATAGTTTTTTATAATATCTCGGCCCCTGCTCGATCGCGGGGGTTCAAACAAAGAACAGCCTGATAGTCGCGTCACAGGACGGCTTATGTTTTGGGCGTGGCTTTGATACGCCCAGTGGTTTACAGCTTGTATATTTTTTTTAATATCTCGGCCCCCGCTCGATCAAGGAGGTTCAAAAAAAAACAGGCCGATTGTCTCGTCACAGGACGTTGTAGGGTGTGAGCGTGACTTTAAAATGCCCAGTGGTATAAAAGTAGGTTAGTTTTTATTTAATATCTCTTCCTCTGCCCGACCTAGGAGGTTTACACAAAGTCAGGCGGACGGGCGCGTCACAGGACGTCGTAGGGTGTGGGCGTGGCTTCGATACGCCCAGTGGTTCAAAAGTGTTTTAGTTTTTTTTAATATCTCGGCACCCGCGCGAACCAGGAGGTTCAAACGAAGGACAGACTGAGGGCCGCGTCACACGACGTCGTAGGGTGTGGGCGTGACTTCGATACGCCCAGTGGTTCAAAAGTAGGTTAGTTTTTATTTAATATCTCTTCCTCTGCCCTACCTAGGAGGTATACACAAAGGACAGGCGGACTGGCGCGTCACAGGACGTTGTATGGTTTGGACGTTGCTTCAATACGCCCAGTGGTTCAAAAGTGGTTCAGTTTTTTTTAATATTTCGGCCCCCGCGGGATCCAGAAGGTTCAAACGAAGGACAGCCTGACGGTCGCGTCACAGGAAGTCGTAGGGTGTGGGTGTGGCTTCAATACGTCCAGTGGTTCAAAAGTGTTTTAGTTTTTTTCAACATCTCGGCCCCCGCGCGAACCAGGAGGTTCAAACGAAGGACAGACTGAGGGCCACGTCACAGGACGTCGTAGGGTGTGGGCGTGGCTTCGATACGCCCAGTGGTTCAAAAGTGTTTTAGTTTTTTTAATATCTCAGGCCCCGCGCGAACCAGGAGGTTCAAACGAAGGACAGACTGAGGGCCGCGTCACAAAACGTCGTAGGGTGTGGGTGTGACTTCGATACGCCCAGTGGTACAAAAGTAGGTTAGTTTTTTTCGAATATCTCGGCCTCCGCGAGACCCAGAAGGTTCAAAAGAAGGACAGGCGGACGGGCGCGTCACAGGACGTTGTATGGTTTGGACGTTGCTTCAATACGCCCAGTGGTTCAAAAGTGGTTTAGTTTTTTTTAATATCTCGGCCCCCGCGGGATCCAGAAGTTTCAAACGAAGTACAGCCTGACGGTCGCGTCACAGGAAGTCGTAGGGTGTGGGTGTGGCTTCGATACGCCCAGTGGTTTTAAAGTGGTTTAGTTTTTTTGAATATCTCGGCCCCCGCTTGATCGAGGAGGTTCAAACGAAGGACATGCTGAGGCCCGCGTCACAGGACGTCGTATGGTTTGGACGTGGCTTCGATTCGCCCAGTGGTTCAAAAGTGGTTTAGTTTTTTTTAATATCTCGGCCCCCGCGGGATCCAGAAGTTTCAAACGAAGTACAGCCTGACGCTCGCGTCACAGGAAGTCGTAGGGTGTGGGTGTGGCTTCGATACGCCCAGTGGTTTTAAAGTGGTTTAGTTTTTTTGAATATCTCGGCCCCCGCTTGATCGAGGAGGTTCAAACGAAGGACATGCTGAGGCCCGCGTCACAGGACGTCGTATGGTTTGGACGTGGCTTCGATTCGCCCAGTGGTACATAAGTGGTTAAGATTTTTTAAATATCTTTTCCGCGCGACCTAAGAGGTTCACACAAAGGACAGGCTTATGGCCACGACACAGGACGGCGTATGGTTTGGGCGTGGCTTTGATACGCCCAGTGGTTTAAAGGTAGTATAGTTTTTTTTAATATCTCGGCCCCTGAATGATCGAGGAGGTTGAAACAAAGGACAGGCTGATAGGCGTGTCACAGGAAGTCGTTCGGTGTGAGCGCGACTTCGATACGCCAAGTAGTTCAAAAGTCGTTTAGTTTGTTTTGAATATCTCGGCTTCCACGCGACTTGGGGGTTCAAACAAAGGACAGGCTGATGGTCGCGTCACAGGACGTCGTAGGGTGTTAGCGTGACTTCAATACGCCAAGCGGTACAAAAGTGGTTTAGTTTTTTTTAAATATATTTTCCGTGCGACCTAGGAGGTTCACACAAAGGACAGGCTTATGGCCGCGTCACAGGACGGCGTATGGTTTGGGCGTGGCTTTGATACGTCCAGTAATTCAAAGGTTGTATAGTTTTTTTTAATATCTCGGCCCTTGCTCGATCGAGGAGGTTCAAACAAAGGACAGGCTGATAGTCGTGTCACAGGAAGTCGTATGGTGTGGGCGTGGCTTCGATGCGATCAGTGGTTTAAATGTGGTTTAGTTTTTTTGAATATCGCAGCATTCGCCTGACTTAGGAGGTTCAAACAAAGCATAAGCTGATGGCCGCATCCAAGACAGTTGTATGTTGTGGGCGTGGCTCGATACGACCAGTGGTTCATATGTGGTTTAGTTTTTTTGAATATCGCAGCATTCGCGCGACCTACTAGGTTCAGACAAATTACAGGCTGATGGTCGCGTCACAGGTAGTCGTATGGCGTGGGCGTGGCTTCAATACGCCAAGTGGTACAAAAGTGTTTTAGTTTTTTTAAATATATTTTCCGTGCGATCTAGGAGGTTCACACAAAGGACAGGCTTATGGCCGCGTCACAGGACGGCGTATGGTTTGGCCGTGGCTTCGATACGCCCAGTGGTTCAAAGGTTGTATAGTTGTTTTTTCATATCTCGGCCCCCGCGCGTCCCAGGAGGTTCAAACGAATTACAGGCTGATGGTCGCGTTACATGAATTCGTATGGTTTGGCCGTGGCTTCAATACGCCCAGTGGTTCCAAGGTTGTATAGTTTCTTTTCAATAACTCGGACCCCGCTCGATCGAGGAGGTTCAAGCAAAGGACAGGCTGATGGTCACGTCACAGGACGGCGTAGGGTGTGGGCAAGACTTCGATACGTCCAGTGGTACAAAAGTGGTTTAGTTTTTTTAAATACATTTTCCGTGCGACCTAGGAGGTTCACACAAAGGACAGGCTTATGGCCGCGTCAAAGGACGGCGTATGGTTTGGCCGTGACTTCAATACGTCCAGTGGTTCAAAAGTGGTTTAGTTTGTTTTTAATATCTCGGCCACCGCTCGATCGAGGAGGTTCTAACAAAGGACAGGCTTATGGCCAAGTCACAGGACGGCATATGGTTTGGGCGTGGCTTTGATTCGCCCAGTGGTTCACAGGTTGTATATTTTTTTTTTTAAATCTCGGCCCCTGCTCGATCGAATAGGTTCAAACAAAGTACAGGCTGATGGTCGCGTCACAGGAAGTCGTTTGGTGTGGGCGTGGCTTCGATACACCCAGTGGTACGAAAGTGGTTTAGTTTTTTTTATTATCTCGGCCCCCGCTCGATCGAGGAGGTTTAAACATAGGACAGGCTGATCGACGCGTCACAGGAAGTCGTATGGCGTTGGCGTGGCTTCGATACGCCCAGTGGCACAAAAGTAGTTTAGTTTTTTTTTAATATATTTTCCGCGCGAACTTAAAGGTTTACAGAAAGGACGGGCTTATGGCCGCTTCACAGGACGGCATATGGTTTGGGCGTTGCTTTAATACGCCTAGTGGTTCAAAAGTGGTTTAGTTTTTTTCGAATATCTCGGCCTCCGTGCGACCCAGAAGGTTCAAAAGAAGGATAGGCTGACGGCCGCGTAACAGGTTTGGGTCGTTGGGTGTGAACGTGACTTCAATACGTCCAGTAGTTCAAAAGTGGTTTAGTTTGTTTTTAATATCTCGGCCCCCGCTCGATCGAGGAGGTTCTAACAAAGGACAGGCTTATAGTTGCGTCACAGGACGGCATATGGTTTGGGCGTGGCTTTGATTCGCCCAGTGGTTCACAGGTTGTTTTTTTTTTTTTAAATCTCGGCCCCTGCTCGATCGAGGAGGTTCTAACAAAGGACAGGCTTATGGTTGCGTCACAGGACGGCATATGGTTTGGGCGTTAGTTTGATACGCCCATTGGTTCAAAGGCCGTATAGTTTTTTATAATATCTCGGCCCCTGCTCGATCGTGGAGGTTCTAACAAAGGACAGGCTTATAGTTGCGTCACAGGACGGCATATGGTTTGGGCGTGGCTTTGATTCGCCCAGTGGTTCACAGGTTGTTTTTTTTTTTTTAAATCTCGGCCCCTGCTCGATCGAGGAGGTTCAAAAGAAGGACAGGCTGACGGCCGCGTAACAGGTCTGGGTCGTTGGGTGTGAACGTGACTTCAATACGTCCAGTGGTTCAAAAATGGTTTAGTTTGTTTTTAATATCTCGGCCCCCGCTCGATCGAGGAGGTTCTAACAAAGGACAGGCTTATGGTTGCGTCACAGGACGGCATATGGTTTGGGCGTGGCTTCGATACAGCCAGTGGTGCGAAAGTGGTTTAGTTTTTTTTAATATCTCGGCCCCCGCTCGATCGAGGAGGTTTAAACATAGGACAGGCTGATAGACGCATCACAGGAAGTCGTATGGCGTTGGCGTGGCTTCGATACGCCCAGTGGCATAAAAGTAGTTTAGTTTTTTTTAAATATTTTTTCCGCGCGAACTTAAAGGTTTACAGAAAGGACGGGCTTATGGCCGCTTCACAGGACGGCATATGGTTTGGGCGTTGCTTCAATACGCCTAGTGGTTCAAAAGTGGTTTAGTTTTTTTCGAATATCTCGGCCTCCGCGCGACCCAGAAGGTTCAAAAGAAGGACAGGCTGACGGCCACATAACAGGCCTGGGTCGTTGGGTGTGAACGTGAGTTCAATACGCCCAGTGGTTCAAAAGTGGTTTAGTTTTTTTAATATCTCGGCCCCCGATCGATCGAGGAGGTTCAAACAAAGAACAGCCTGATAGTCGCGTCACAGGACGTCGTATGGTTTGGGCGTTGCTTCAATACGCCTAGTAGTTCAAAAGTGGTTTAGTTTTTTCTAAATATATTTTCCGCGCGAACTAAAAGGTTCACAGAAGGGACGGGCTTATGGCCGCGTCACAGGACGGCGTATGGTTTGACCGTGGCTTCGATACGCCCATTGGTTCAAAGGTTGTATAGTTTTTTATAATATCTCGGCCCCTGCTCGATCGTGGAGGTTCAAACAAAGAACAGCCTGATAGTCGCGTCACAGGACGTCGTATGGTTTGGGCGTTGCTTCAATACGCCTAGTGGTTCAAAAGTGGTTTAGTTTGTTTTTAATATCTCGGCCCCCGCTCGATCGAGGAGGTTCTAACAAAGGACAGGCTTATGGCCGCGTCACAGGACGACATATGGTTTGGGCGTGGCTTTAAATCCCCAGTGGTTCACAGGTTGTATATTTTTTTTTTTTAAATCTCGGCCCCTGCTCGATCGAATATGTTCAAACAAAGGACAGGCTGATAGTCGCGTTACAGGAAGTCGTATGGTGTGGGCGTGGCTACGATACGCCCAGTGGTACTAAAGTTGTATAGTTTTTTTCAATATCTCGGCCCCCGCTCGATCGAAGAGGTTCTAACAAAGGACAGGCTTATGGCCGCGTCACAGGACGGCATATGGTTTGGGCGTGGCTTTAAATCCCCAGTGGTTTACAGGTTGTATATTTTTTTTTTTTAAATCTCGGCCCCTGCTCGATCGAATATGTTCAAACAAAGAACAGCCTGATAGTCGCGTCACACGACGTCGTATGGTCTGGGCGTTGCTTCAATACGGCTAGTGGTTCAAAAGTGGTTTAGTTTTTTTCAAATATCTCGGCCTCCGCGCGACCCAAAAGGTTCAAAAGAAGGACAGGCTAAGGGCAGCGTTACAGGACGTAGTAGGGTGTGGACGTGACTGCGATACGCCCAGTGGTTCAAAAGTGGTTTAGTTTTTTCTAATGTCTTGGCCCCCGCGCGACCTAGGAGAGTTGAACAGAGGACAGGCTGATGGTTGCGTCACAGGAAGTCGTATGGTGTTGGCGTGGCTTCTATACGCCCAGTGGCACAAAAGTAGTTTAGTTTTTTTTAAATATATTTTCCGCCCGAACTAAAAGGTTTACAGAAAGGACGGGCTTATGACCGCGTCACAGGACGGCAAATGGTTGTGGCGTAGCTTTGATATCTCGGCCCCCGTTCGATCGAGGAGGTTCACACAAAGGACAGGCTGATGGTCGCGTCACAGAAAGTCGTATGGTGTGGGCGTGGCTACGATACGCCCAGTGGTACAAAAGTTGTATAGTTTTTTTTTATATGTCGGCCCCTGCTCGATCGAATAGGTTCAAACAAAGGACAGGCTGATAGTCGCGTCACAGGACGTCGTATGGTTTGGGCGTTGCTTCAATACGGCTAGTGGTTCAAAAGTGGTTTAGTTTTTTTCAAATATCTCGGCCTCCGCGCGACCCAAAAGGTTCAAAAGAAGGACAGGCTAAGGGCAGCGTTACAGGACGTAGTAGGGTGTGGACGTGACTGCGATACGCCCAGTGGTTCAAAAGTGGTTTAGTTTTTTCTAATGTCTTGGCCCCCGCGCGACCTAGGAGAGTTGAACAGAGGACAGGCTGATGGTTGCGTCACAGGAAGTCGTATGGTGTTGGCGTGGCTTCTATACGCCCAGTGGCACAAAAGTAGTTTAGTTTTTTTTAAATATATTTTCCGCCCGAACTAAAAGGTTTACAGAAAGGACGGGCTTATGACCGCGTCACAGGACGGCAAATGGTTGTGTCGTAGCTTTGATATCTCGGCCCCCGTTCGATCGAGGAGGTTCACACAAAGGACAGGCTGATGGTCGCGTCACAGAAAGTCGTATGGTGTGGGCGTGGCTACGATACGCCCAGTGGTACAAAAGTGGTTTAGTTTTTTTTAATAATCTTTTCCGCCTGACCTAGGGGGTTCACAGAAAGGACAGGCTGATAGTCGCGTCACAGGACGTCGTATGGTTTGGGCGTGGCTTTGATACGCCCAGTGGTTCAAAAGTAGTTTAGTTTTTTTTAAATATATTTTCCGCGCGAACTTAAAGGTTTACAGAAAGGACGGGCTTATGGCCGCTTCACAGGACGGCATATGGTTTGGGCGTTGCTTCAATACGCCTAGTTGTTCAAAAGTGGTTTAGTTTTTTTCGAATATCTCGGCCTCCGCGCGACCCAGAAGGTTCAAAAGAAGGACAGGCTGACGGCCACATAACAGGCCTGGGTCGTTGGGTGTGAACGTGAGTTCAATACGCCCAGTGGTTCAAAAGTGGTTTAGTTTTTTTAATATCTCGGCCCCCGATCGATCGAGGAGGTTCAAACAAAGAACAGCCTGATAGTCGCGTCACAGGACGTCGTATGGTTTGGGCGTTGCTTCAATACGCCTAGTAGTTCAAAAGTGGTTTAGTTTTTTCTAAATATATTTTCCGCGCGAACTAAAAGGTTCACAGAAAGGACGGGCTTATGGCCGCGTCACAGGACGGCGTATGGTTTGACCGTGGCTTCGATACGCCCATTGGTTCAAAGGTTGTATAGTTTTTTATAATATCTCGGCCCCTGCTCGATCGTGGAGGTTCAAACAAAGAACAGCCTGATAGTCGCGTCACAGGACGTCGTATGGTTTGGGCGTTGCTTCAATACGCCTAGTGGTTCAAAAGTGGTTTAGTTTGTTTTTAATATCTCGGCCCCCGCTCGATCGAGGAGGTTCTAACAAAGGACAGGCTTATGGCCGCGTCACAGGACGGCATATGGTTTGGGCGTGGCTTTAAATCCCCAGTGGTTCACAGGTTGTATATTTTTTTTTTTTAAATCTCGGCTCCTGCTCGATCGAATATGTTCAAACAAAGGACAGGCTGATAGTCGCGTTACAGGAAGTCGTATGGTGTGGGCGTGGCTACGATACGCCCAGTGGTACTAAAGTTGTATAGTTTTTTTCAATATCTCGGCCCCCGCTCGATCGAAGAGGTTCTAACAAAGGACAGGCTTATGGCCGCGTCACAGGACGGCATATGGTTTGGGCGTGGCTTTAAATCCCCAGTGGTTCACAGGTTGTATATTTTTTTTTTTTAAATCTCGGCCCCTGCTCGATCGAATATGTTCAAACAAAGAACAGCCTGATAGTCGCGTCACAGGACGTCGTATGGTCTGGGCGTTGCTTCAATACGGCTAGTGGTTCAAAAGTGGTTTAGTTTTTTTCAAATATCTCGGCCTCCGCGCGACCCAAAAGGTTCAAAAGAAGGACAGGCTAAGGGCAGCGTTACAGGACGTAGTAGGGTGTGGACGTGACTGCGATACGCCCAGTGGTTCAAAAGTGGTTTAGTTTTTTCTAATGTCTTGGCCCCCGCGCGACCTAGGAGAGTTGAACAGAGGACAGGCTGATGGTTGCGTCACAGGAAGTCGTATGGTGTTGGCGTGGCTTCTATACGCCCAGTGGCACAAAAGTAGTTTAGTTTTTTTTAAATATATTTTCCGCCCGAACTTAAAGGTTTACAGAAAGGACGGGCTTATGACCGCGTCACAGGACGGCAAATGGTTGTGGCGTAGCTTTGATATCTCGGCCCCCGTTCGATCGAGGAGGTTCACACAAAGGACAGGCTGATGGTCGCGTCACAGAAAGTCGTATGGTGTGGGCGTGGCTACGATACGCCCAGTGGTACAAAAGTTGTATAGTTTTTTTTTATATGTCGGCCCCTGCTCGATCGAATATGTTCAAACAAAGAACAGCCTGATAGTCGCGTCACAGGACGTCGTATGGTCTGGGCGTTGCTTCAATACGGCTAGTGGTTCAAAAGTGGTTTAGTTTTTTTCAAATATCTCGGCCTCCGCGCGACCCAAAAGGTTCAAAAGAAGGACAGGCTAAGGGCAGCGTTACAGGACGTAGTAGGGTGTGGACGTGACTGCGATACGCCCAGTGGTTCAAAAGTGGTTTAGTTTTTTCTAATGTCTTGGCCCCCGCGCGACCTAGGAGAGTTGAACAGAGGACAGGCTGATGGTTGCGTCACAGGAAGTCGTATGGTGTTGGCGTGGCTTCTATACGCCCAGTGGCACAAAAGTAGTTTAGTTTTTTTTAAATATATTTTCCGCCCGAACTAAAAGGTTTACAGAAAGGACGGGCTTATGACCGCGTCACAGGACGGCAAATGGTTGTGGCGTAGCTTTGGTATCTCGGCCCCCGTTCGATCGAGGAGGTTCACACAAAGGACAGGCTGATGGTCGCGTCACAGAAAGTCGTATGGTGTGGGCGTGGCTACGATACGCCCAGTGGTACAAAAGTGGTTTAGTTTTTTTTAATAATCTTTTCCGCCTGACCTAGGGGGTTCACAGAAAGGACAGGCTGATAGTCGCGTCACAGGACGTCGTATGGTTTGGGCGTGGCTTTGATACGCCCAGTGGTTCAAAAGTAGTTTAGTTTTTTTTAAATATATTTTCCGCGCGAACTAAAAGGTTTACAGAAAGGACGGGCTTATGACCGCGTCACAGGACGGCAAATGGTTCTGGCGTAGCTTTGATATCTCGGCCCCCGTTCGATCGAGGAGGTTCACACAAAGGACAAGCTGATGGTCGCGTCACAGAAAGTCGTACGGTGTGGGCGTGGCTACGATACGCCCAGTGGTACAAAAGTGGTTTAGTTTTTTTTAATAATCTTTTCCGCCTGACCTAGAGGGTTCACAGAAAGGACAGGCTTATGGCCGCGTCACAGGACGGCGTATGGTTTGGGCGTGGCTTTGTTACGCCCAGTGGTTCAAAAGTTGTATAGTTTTTTTTAAATATCTCGGCCTCCGCGCGACCCAAAAGGTTCAAAAGAAGGACAGGCTAAGGGCAGCGTTACAGGACGTAGTAGGGTGTGGACGTGACTGCGATACGCCCAGTGGTTAAAAAGTGGTTTAGTTTTTTCTAATGTCTTGGCCCCCGCGCGACCTAGGAGAGTTGAACAGAGGACAGGCTGATGGTTGCGTCACAGGAAGTCGTATTGTGTTGGCGTGGCTTCTATACGCCCAGTGGCACAAAAGTAGTTTAGTTTTTTTTAAATATATTTTCCGCCCGAACTAAAAGGTTTACAGAAAGGACGGGCTTATGACCGCGTCACAGGACGGCAAATGGTTGTGGCGTAGCTTTGATATCTCGGCCCCCGTTCGATCGAGGAGGTTCACACAAAGGACAGGCTGATGGTCGCGTCACAGAAAGTCGTATGGTGTGGGCGTGTCTAAGATACGCCCAGTGGTACAAAAGTGGTTTAGTTTTTTTTAATAATCTTTTCCGCCTGACCTAGGGGGTTCACAGAAAGGACAGGCTGATAGTCGCGTCACAGGACGTCGTATGGTTTGGGCGTGGCTTTGATACGCCCAGTGGTTCAAAAGTAGTTTAGTTTTTTTTAAATATATTTTCCGCGCGAACTAAAAGGTTTACAGAAAGGACGGGCTTATGACCGCGTCACAGGACGGCAAATGGTTGTGGCGTAGCTTTGATATCTCGGCCCCCGCTCGATCGAGAAGGTTCAAAAAAAAAACATACCGATTGTCTCGTCACAGGACGTTGTTGGGTGTGAGCGTTACTTTAAAATGCCCAGTGGTTCAAAAGTGGTTTAGTTTTTTTTAATATCTCGGCCCCCGCGGGATCCAGAAGGTTCAAACGAAGGACAGCCTGACGGTCGCGTCACAGGAAGTCGTAGGGTGTGGGTGTGGCTTCAATACGGCTAGTGGTTCAAAAGTGGTTTAGTTTTTTTCAAATATCTCGGCCTCCGCGCGACCCAAAAGGTTCAAAAGAAGGACAGGCGGACGGGCGCGTCACAGGACGTCGTAGGGTGTGGGCGTGGTTCCGATACGCCCAGTGGTTCAAAAGTGTTTTAGTTTTTTAATATCTCGGACCCCACGCGAACCAGGAGGTTCAAACGAAGGACAGCCTGATAGTCGCGTCACAGGACGTCGTATGGTTTGGGTGTTGCTTCAATACGGCTAGTGGTTCAAAAGTGGTTTAGTTTTTTTCAAATATCTCGGCCTCCGCGCGACCCAAAAGGTTCAAAAGAAGGACAGGCTAAGGGCAGCGTTACAGGACGTCGTAGGGTGTGGGCGTGGCTTCGATACGCCCAGTGCTTCAAAAGTGTTTTAGTTTTTTTTAATATCTCGGCACCCGCGCGAACCAGGAGGTTCAAACGAAGGACAGACTGAGGGCCGCGTCACACGACGTCGTAGGGTGTGGGCGTGACTTCGATACGCCCAGTGGTTCGAAAGTGTTTTAGTTTTTTTTAATATCTCGGCCCCCGCGCGAACCAGGAAGTTCAAACGAAGGACAGACTGAGGGCCGCATCACAGGACGGCGTATGGTTTGGCCGTGGCTTCGATACGCCCATTGGTTCAAAGGTTGTATAGTTTTTTTTAATATCTCGGCCCCCGCTCGATCGAAGAGGTTCAAACAAAGAACAGCCTGATAGTCGCGTCACAGGACGTCGTATGGTTTGGGCGTTGCTTCAATACGCCCAGTGGCACAAAAGTAGTTTAGTTTTTTTTAAATATATTTTCCGCGCGAACTAAAAGGTTTACAAAAAGGACGGGCTTATGACCGCGTCACAGGATGGCAAATGGTTGTGGCGTAGCTTTGATATCTCGGCCCCCGTTCGATCGAGGAGGTTCACACAAAGGACAGGCTGATGGTCGCGTCACAGGAAGTCGTATGGTGTGGGCGTGGCTACGATACGCCCAGTGGTACAAAAGTGGTTTAGTTTTTTTTAATAATTTTTTCCGCCTGACCTAGGGCGTTCAGACAAAGGACAGGCTTATGGCCGCGTCACAGGACGGCGTATGGTTTGGGCGTGGCTTTGTTACGCCCAGTGGTTCAAAAGTAGTTTAGTTTTTTTTAAATATATTTTCCGCCCGAACTAAAAGGTTTACAGAAAGGACGGGCTTATGACCGCGTCACAGGACGGCAAATGGTTGTGGCGTAGCTTTGATATCTCGGCCCCCGCTCGATCGAGAAGGTTCAAAAAAAAAACATACCGATTGTCTCGTCACAGGACGTTGTTGGGTGTGAGCGTTACTTTAAAATGCCCAGTGGTTCAAAAGTGGTTTAGTTTTTTTTAATATCTCGGCCCCCGCGGGATCCAGAAGGTTCAAACGAAGGACAGCCTGACGGTCGCGTCACAGGAAGTCGTAGGGTGTGGGTGTGGCTTCAATACGGCTAGTGGTTCAAAAGTGGTTTAGTTTTTTTCAAATATCTCGGCCTCCGCGCGACCCAAAAGGTTCAAAAGAAGGACAGGCTAAGGGCAGCGTTACAGGACGTAGTAGGGTGTGGACGTGACTGCGATACGCCCAGTGGTTCAAAAGTGGTTTAGTTTTTTTTAATGTCTTGGGCCCCGCGCGACCTAGGAGAGTTGAACAAAGGACAGGCTGATGGTTGCGTCACAGGAAGTCGTATGGTGTTGGCGTGGCTTCTATACGCCCAGTGGCACAAAAGTAGTTTAGTTTTTTTTAAATATATTTTCCGCGCGAACTAAAAGGTTTACAGAAAGGACGGGCTTATGACCGCGTCACAGGACGGCAAATGGTTGTGGCGTAGCTTTGATATCTCGGCCCCCGTTCGATCGAGGAGGTTCACACAAAGGACAGGCTGATGGTCGCGTCACAGGAAGTCGTATGGTGTGGGCGTGGCTACGATACGCCCAGTGGTACAAAAGTGGTTTAGTTTTTTTTAATAATCTTTTCCGCCTGACCTAGGGCGTTCACACAAAGGACAGGCTTATGGCCGCGTCACAGGACGGCGTATGGTTTGGGCGTGGCTTTGTTACGCCCAGTGGTTCAAAAGTTGTATAGTTTTTTTTAAATATCCCGGCCTCCGCGCGACCCGGAAGGTTCAAAAGAAGGACAGGCTTATGGCCGCGTCACAGGACGGCGTATGGTTTGGGCGTGGCTTTGATACGCCCAGTGGTTCAAAAGTAGTTTAGTTTTTTTTAAAAATATTTTCCGCGCGAACTAAAAGGTTCACAGAAAGGACGGGCTTATGGCCGCGTCACAGGACGGCTTATGGTTTGGGCGTGGCTTTGATACGCCCAGTGGTACGAAAGTGGTTTAGTTTTTTTCAATATCTCGGCCCCCGCTCGATCGAGGAGGTTCAAACAGAGGACAGGCTGATGGTCGCGTCACAGGACGTCGTATGGTGTGAGCGTGACTTCATTACGCCAAGTGGTACAAAAGTGGTTTAGTTTTTTTTAATGTCTTGGCCCCCGCGCGACCTAGGAAGGTTGAACAAAGGACAGGCTGATGGTCGCGTCACAGGAAGTCGTATGGCGTGGGCGTGGCTTCGATACACCCAGTGGTACGAAAGTGGTTTAGTTTTTTTTCATATCTCGGCCCCCGCTCGATCGAGGAGGTTCAAACAGAGGACAGGCTGATGGTCGCGTCACAGGACGTCGTATGGTGTGAGCGTGACTTCATTACGCCAAGTGGTAAAAAAGTGGTTTAGTTTTTTTTAAATATCTCGGCCTCCGCGCGACCCCGAAGGTTCAAAAGAAGGACAGGCTTATGGCCGCGTCACAGGACGGCGTATGGTTTGGGCGTGGCTTTGATACGCCCAGTGGTTCAAAAGTAGTTTAGTTTTTTTTAAATATATTTTCCGCGCGAACTAAAAGGTTCACAGAAAGGACGGGCTTATGGCCGCGTCACAGGACGGCTTATGTTTTGGGCGTGGCTTTGATACGCCCAGTGGTTTACAGCTTGTATATTTTTTTTAATATCTCGGCCCCCGCTCGATCGAGGAGGTTCAAAAAAAAAACAGGCCGATTGTCTCGTCACAGGACGTTGTAGGGTGTGAGCGTTACTTTAAAATGCCCAGTGGTACAAAAGTAGGTTAGTTTTTATTTAATATCTCTTCCTCTGCCCGACCTAGGAGGTTTACACAAAGAACAGGCGGACGGGCGCGTCACAGGACGTTGTATGGTTTGGACGTTGCTTCAATACGCCCAGTGGTTCAAAAGTGGTTTAGTTTTTTTTAATATCTCGGCCCCCGCGGGATCCAGAAGGTTCAAACGAAGGACAGCCTGAAGGTCGCGTCACAGGAAGTCGTAGGGTGTGGGTGTGGCTTCAATACGTCCAGTGGTTCAAAAGTGTTTTAGTTTTTTTTAATATCTCGGCCCCCGCGCGAACCAGGAGGTTCAAACGAAGGACAGACTGAGGGCCGCGTCACAGGACTTCGTAGGGTGTGGGCGTGGCTTCGATACGCCCAGTGGTTCAAAAGTGTTTTAGTTTTTTTAATATCTCGGGCCCCGCGCGAACCAGGAGGTTCAAACGAAGGACAGACTGAGGGCCGCGTCACAGGACGTCGTAGGGTGTGGGCGTGACTTCGATACGCCCAGTGGTACAAAAGTGTTTTAGTTTTTTTTAATATCTCGGCACCCGCGCGAACCAGGAGGTTCAAACGAAGGACAGACTGAGGGCCGCGTCACAGGACGTCGTAGGGTGTGGGCGTGGCTTCGATACGCCCAGTGGTTCAAAAGTGTTTTAGTTTTTTTAATATCTCGGGCCCCGCGCGAACCAGGAGGTTCAAACGAAGGACAGACTGAGGGCCGCGTCACAGGACGTCGTAGGGTGTGGGCGTGACTTCGATACGCCCAGTGGTACAAAAGTGTTTTAGTTTTTTTTAATATCTCGGCACCCGCGCGAACCAGGAGGTTCAAACGAAGGACAGACTGAGGGCCGCGTCACAGGACGTCGTAGGGTGTGGGCGTGACTTCGATACGCCCAGTGGTACAAAAGTGTTTTAGTTTTTTTTAATATCTCGGCACCCGCGCGAACCAGGAGGTTCAAACGAAGGACAGACTGAGGCCGCGTCACAGGACGTCGTAGGGTGTGGGCGTGACTTCGATACGCCCAGTGGTACAAAAGTAGGTTAGTTTTTATTTAATATCTCTTCCTCTGCCCGACCTAGGAGGTTTACTCAAAGAACAGGCGGACGGGCGCGTCACAGGACGTTGTATGGTTTGGACGTTGCTTCAATACGCCCAGTGGTTCAAAAGTGGTTTAGTTTTTTTTAATATCTCGGCCCCCGCGGGATCCAGAAGGTTCAAACGAAGGACAGCCTGAAGGTCGCGTCACAGGAAGTCGTAGGGTGTGGGTGTGGCTTCAATACGTCCAGTGGTTCAAAAGTGTTTTAGTTTTTTTTAATATCTCGGCCCCCGCGCGAACCAGGAGGTTCAAACGAAGGACAGACTGAGGGCCGCGTCACAGGACGTCGTAGGGTGTGGGCGTGGCTTCGATACGCCCAGTGGTTCAAAAGTGTTTTAGTTTTTTTAATATCTCGGGCCCCGCGCGAACCAGGAGGTTCAAACGAAGGACAGACTGAGGGCCGCGTCACAGGACGTCGTAGGGTGTGGGCGTGACTTCGATACGCCCAGTGGTACAAAAGTGTTTTAGTTTTTTTTAATATCTCGGCACCCGCGCGAACCAGGAGGTTCAAACGAAGGACAGACTGAGGGCCGCGTCACAGGACGTCGTAGGGTGTGGGCGTGACTTCGATACGCCCAGTGGTACAAAAGTAGGTTAGTTTTTATTTAATATCTCTTCCTCTGCCCTACCTAGGAGGTATACACAAAGGACAGGCGGACTGGCGCGTCACAGGACGTTGTATGGTTTGGACGTTGCTTCAATACGCCCAGTGGTTCAAAAGTGGTTTAGTTTTTTTTAATATCTCGGCCCCCGCGGGATCCAGAAGGTTCAAACGAAGGACAGCCTGAAGGTCGCGTCACAGGAAGTCGTAGGGTGTGGGTGTGGCTTCAATACGTCCAGTGGTTCAAAAGTGTTTTAGTTTTTTTTAATATCCCGGCCCCCGCGCGAACCAGGAGGTTCAAACGAAGGACAGACTGAGGGCCGCGTCACAGGACGTCGTAGGGTGTGGGTGTGGCTTCGATACGCCCAGTGGTTCAAAAGTGTTTTAGTTTTTTTAATATCTCGGGCCCCGCGCGAACCAGGAGGTTCAAACGAAGGACAGACTAAAGGCCGCGTCACAGGACGTCGTAGGGTGTGGGCGTGACTTCGATACGCCCAGTGGTACAAAAGTAGGTTAGTTTTTATTTAATATCTCTTCCTCTGCCCGACCTAGGAGGTTTACACAAAGGACAGGCGGACGGGCGCGTCACAGGACGTTGTATGGTTTGGACGTTGCTTTAATACGCCCAGTGGTTCAAAAGTGGTTTAGTTTTTTTTAATATCTCGGCCCCCGCGGGATCCAGAAGTTTCAAACGAAGGACAGCCTGACGGTCGCGTCACAGGAAGTCGTAGGGTGTGGGTGTGGCTTCGATACGCCCAGTGGTTTTAAAGTGGTTTAGTTTTTTTGAATATCTCGGTCCCCGCTTGATCGAAGAGGTTCAAACGAAGGACATGCTGAGGCCCGCGTCACAGGACGTCGTATGGTTTGGACGTGGCTTCGATTTGCCCAGTGGTACATAAGTGGTTAAGTTTTTTTAAATATCTTTTCCGCGCGACCTAAGAGGTTCACACAAAGGACAGGCTTATGGCCACGACACAGGACGGCGTATGGTTTGGGCGTGGCTTTGATACGCCCAGTGGTTTAAAGGTTGTATAGTTTTTTTTAATATCTCGGCCCCTGAATGATCGAGGAGGTTGAAACAAAGGACAGGCTGATAGGCGTGTCACAGGAAGTCGTTCGGTGTGAGCGTGACTTCGATACGCCAAGTAGTTCAAAAGTCGTTTAGTTTGTTTTGAATATCTCGGCTTCCACGCGACTTGGGGGTTCAAACAAAGGACAGGCTGATGGTCGCGTCACAGGACGTCGTAGGGTGTTAGCGTGACTTCAATACGCCAAGCGGTACAAAAGTGGTTTAGTTTTTTTTAAATATATTTTCCGTGCGACCTAGGAGGTTCACACAAAGGACAGGCTCATGGCCGCGTCACAGGACGGCGTATGGTTTGGCCGTGGCTTCGATACGCCCAGTGGTTCAAAAGTGGTTTAGTTTTTTCGAATATCTCGGCCTCCGCGCGAAATAGAAGGTTCAAAATAAGGACAGGCTAATAGCAGCGTCACAGGACGTCGTAGGGTGTGGGCGTGCCTTCGATACGCCCAGTGGTTCAAATATGTTTTAGTTTTTTTCAATATCTCGGCACCTGCGCGAACAAAGAGTTTCACACGAGGGACAGGCGGACGGGCGCGTCACAGGACGTTGTAGGGTGTGAGCGTGACTTTAAAATGCCCAGTGGTACAAAAGTAGGTTAGTTTTTATTTAATATCGCTTCCTCTGCCCGACCTAGGAGGTTTACACAAAGGACAGGCGGACGGGCGCGTCACAGGACGTCGTAGGGTGTGGGCGTGGCTTCGATACGCCCAGTGGTTCAAAAGTGTTTTAGTTTTTTTTAATATCTCGGCACCCGCGCGAACCAGGAGGTTCAAACGAAGTACAGACTGAGGGCCGCGTCACAGGACGTCGTAGGGTGTGGGCGTGGCTTCGATACGCCCAGTGGTTTTAAAGTGGTTTAGTTTTTTTTAATATTTCGGCTCCCGCTCGATCGAGGAGGTTCAAACAAAGGACAGGCTGATGGCCACGTCACAGGAAGTCGTAGGGTGTGGGCGTGGCTTCGATACACCCAGTGGTACGAAAGTGGTTTAGTTTTTTTTAATATCTCGGCCCCGGCTCGATCGAGGAGGTTCAAACAAAGGACAGGCTTATGGCCACGTCACAGGAAGTCGTAGGGTGTGGGTGTGGCTTCGATACGCCCAGTGGTTTTAAAGTGGTTTAGTTTTTTTGAATATCTCGGCCCCCGCTTGATCGAAGAGGTTCAAACGAAGGACATGCTGAGGCCCGCGTCACAGGACGTCGTATGGTTTGGACGTGGCTTCGATTTGCCCAGTGGTACATAAGTGGTTTAGTTTGTTTTGAATATCTCGGCTTCCACGCGACTTGGGGGTTCACACAAAGGACAGGCTTATGGCCGCGTCACAGGACGGCGTATGGTTTGGGCGTGGCTTTGATACGTCCAGTAATTCAAAGGTTGTATAGTTTTTTTTAATATCTCGGCCCTTGCTCGATCGAGGAGGTTCAAACAAAGCACAAGCTGATAGTCGTGTCACAGGAAGTCGTATGGTGTGAGCGTGGCTTCGATGCGATCAGTGGTTCAAATGTGGTTTAGTTTTTTTGAATATCGCAGCATTCGCCTGACTTAGGAGGTTCAAACAAAGCATAAGCTGATGGCCGCGTCACAGACAGTTGTATGGTGTGGGCGTGGCTTCGATTCGCCCAGTGGTACATAAGTGGTTAAGATTTTTTAAATATCTTTTCCGCGCGACCTAAGAGGTTCACACAAAGGACAGGCTTATGGCCACGACACAGGACGGCGTATGGTTTGGGCGTGGCTTTGATACGCCCAGTGGTTTAAAGGTAGTATAGTTTTTTTTAATATCTCGGCCCCTGAATGATCGAGGAGGTTGAAACAAAGGACAGGCTGATAGGCGTGTCACAGGAAGTCGTTCGGTGTGAGCGCGACTTCGATACGCCAAGTAGTTCAAAAGTCGTTTAGTTTGTTTTGAATATCTCGGCATTCGCGCGACCTACTAGGTTCAGACAAATTACAGGCTGATGGTCGCGTCACAGGTAGTCGTATGGCGTGGGCGTGGCTTCAATACGCCAAGTGGTACAAAAGTGGTTTAGTTTTTTTTAAATATATTTTCCGCGCGACCTAGGAGGTTCACACAAAGGACAGGCTCATGGCCGCGTCACAGGACGGCGTATGGTTTGGCCGTGGCTTCGATATGCCCAGTGGTTCAAAAGTGGTTTAGTTTTTTCGAATATCTCGGCCTCCGCGCGAAATAGAAGGTTCAAAATAAGGACAGGCTAATAGCAGCGTCACAGGACGTCGTAGGGTGTGGGCGTGACTTCGATACGCCCAGTGGTTAAAAAATGTTTTAGTTTTTTTTAATATCTCGGCACCTGCGCGAACAAAGAGGTTCACACGAGGGACAGGCGGACGGGCGCGTCACAGGACGTTGTATGGTGTGGCCGTGGCTTCAATACGCCCAGTGGTTCAAAGGTTGTATAGTTTCTTTTCAATATCTCGGACCCCGCTCGATCGTGGAGGTTCAAGCAAAGGACAGGCTGATAGTCGCGTCACAGGACGTCGTATGGTTTGGGCGTTGCTTCAATACGCCTAGTGGTTCAAAAGTGGTTTAGTTTTTTTCGAATATCTCGGCCTCCGTGCGACCCAGAAGGTTCAAAAGAAGGACAGGCTGACGGCCGCGTAACAGGTCTGGGTCGTTGGGTGTGAACGTGACTTCAATACGTCCAGTGGTTCAAAAGTGGTTTAGTTTGTTTTTAATATCTCGGCCCCCGCTCGATCGAGGAGGTTTAAACATAGGACAGGCTGATAGACGCATCACAGGAAGTCGTATGGCGTTGGCGTGGCTTCGATACGCTCAGTGGCACAAAAGTAGTTTAGTTTTTTTTAAATATATTTTCCGAGCGAACTAAAAGGTTTACAGAAAGGACGGGCTTATGGCCGCTTCACAGGACGGCATATGGTTGTGGCGTAGCTTTGATATCTCGGCCCCCGTTCGATCGAGGAGGTTCAAACAAAGAACAGGCTGATGGTCGCATCACAGGAAGTCGTATGGTGTGGGCGTGGCTACGATACGCCCAGTGGTACAAAAGTGGTTTAGTTTTTTTTCTAATAATCTTTTCCGCCTGACCTAGGGGGTTCACAGAAAGGACAGGCTTATGGCCGCATCACAGGACGGCGTATGGTTTGACCGTGGCTTCGATACGCCCATTGGTTCAAAAGTGGTTTAGTTTTTTTCGAATATCTCGGCCTCCTCGCGACCCAGAAGGTTCAAAAGAAGGACAGGCTGACGGCCACATAACAGGCCTGGGTCGTTGGGTGTGAACGTGAGTTCAATACGCCCAGTGGTTCAAAAGTGGTTTAGTTTTTTTAATATCTCGGCCCCCGCTCGATCGAGGAGGTTCAAACAAAGAACAGCCTGATAGTCGCGTCACAGGACGTCGTATGGTTTGGGCGTTGCTTCAATACGCCTAGTGGTTCAAAAGTGGTTTAGTTTTTTCTAAATATATTTTCCGCGCGAACTAAAAGGTTCACAGAAAGGACGGGCTTATGGCCGCGTCATAGGACGGCGTATGGTTTGACCGTGGCTTCGATACGCCCATTGGTTCAAAGGTTGTATAGTTTTTTATAATATCTCGGCCCCTGCTCGCTCGTTGTGGTACAAACAAAGAACAGCCTGATAGTCGCGTCACAGGACGTCGTATGGTTTGGGCGTTGCTTCAATACGCCTAGTGGTTCAAAAGTGGTTTAGTTTGTTTTTAATATCTCGGCCCCCGCTCGATCGAGGAGGTTCTAACAAAGGACAGGCTTATGGCCGCGTCACAGGACGGCATATGGTTTGGGCGTGGCTTTGATTCGCCCAGTGGTTCACAGGTTGTATATTTTTTTTTTTAAATCTCGGCCCCTGCTCGATCGAATAGGTTCAAACAAAGGACAGGCTGATAGTCGCGTTACAGGAAGTCGTATGATGTGGGCGTGGCTACGATACGCCCAGTGGTACTAAAGTTGTTTAGTTTTTTTTAAATATATTTTCCGCGCGACCTAGGAGGTTCACACAAAGGGCAGGCTTATGGACGCATCACAGGACGGCGTATGGTTTGGCCGTGGCTTCGATACGCCCATTGGTTCAAAGGTTGTATAGTTTTTTTTAATATCTCGGCCCCCGCTCGATCGAAGAGGTTCAAACAAAGGACAGGCTTATGGCCGCGTCACAGGACGGCGTATGGTTTGGGCGTGGCTTTGTTACGCCCAGTGGTTCAAAAGTTGTATAGTTTTTTTTAAATATCTCGGGCTCCGCGCGACCCGGAAGGTTCAAAAGAAGGACAGGCTTATGGCCGCGTCACAGGACGGCGTATGGTGTGGGCGTGGCTTCGATACACCCAGTGGTACGAAAGTGGTTTAGTTTTTTTTAATATCTCGGCCCCCGCTCGATCGAGGAGGTTCAAACAGAGGACAGGCTGATGGTCGCGTCACAGGACGTCGTATGGTGCGAGCGTGACTTCATTACGCCAAGTGGTAAAAAAGTGGTGAACAAAGGACAGGCTGATGGTTGCGTCACAGGAAGTCGTATGGTGTTGGCGTGGCTTCTATACGCCCAGTGGCCCAAAAGTAGTTCAGTTTTTTTTAAATATATTTTCCGCGCGAACTTAAAGGTTTACAGAAAGGACGGGCTTATGACCGCGTCACAGGACGGCATATGGTTGTGGCGTAGCTTTGATATCTCAGCCCCCGTTCGATCGAGGAGGTTCACACAAAGGACAGGCTGATGGTCGCGTCAAAGGAAGTCGTATGGTGTGGGCGTGGCTACGATACGCCCAGTGGTACAAAAGTGGTTTAGTTTTTTTTAATAATCTTTTCCGCCTGACCTAGGGGGTTCACAGAAAGGACAGGCTTATGGCCGCGTCACAGGACGGCGTATGGTTTGGGCGTGGCTTTGTTACGCCCAGTGGTTCAAAAGTTGTATAGTTTTTTTTAAATATCCCGGCCTCCGCGCGACCCGGAAGGTTCAAAAGAAGGACAGGCTTTTGGCCGCGTCACAGGACGGCGTATGGTTTGGGCGTGGCTTTGATACGCCCAGTGGTTCAAAAGTAGTTTAGTTTTTTTTTAAAATATTTTCCGCGCGAACTAAAAGGTTCACAGAAAGGACGGGCTTATGGCCGCGTCACAGGACGGCTTATGGTTTGGGCGTGGCTTTGATACGCCCAGTGGTACGAAAGTGGTTTAGTTTTTTTTAATATCTCGGCCCCCGCTCGATCGAGGAGGTTCAAACAGAGGACAGGCTGATGGTCGCGTCACAGGACGTCGTATGGTGTGAGCGTGACTTCATTACGCCAATTGGTACAAAAGTGGTTTAGTTTTTTTTAATGTCTTGGCCCCCGCGCGACCTAGGAGGGTTGAACAAAGGACAGGCTGATTGATGGTCGCGTCACAGGAAGTCGTATGGTGTGGGCGTGGCTTCGATACACCCAGTGGTACGAAAGTGGTTTAGTTTTTTTTAATATCTCGGCCCCCGCTCGATCGAGGAGGTTCAAACAGAGGACAGGCTGATGGTCGCGTCACAGGACGTCGTATGGTGTGAGCGTGACTTCATTACGCCAAGTGGTAAAAAAGTGGTTTAGTTTTTTTTAAATATCTCGGCTTCCGCGCGACCCCGAAGGTTCAAAAGAAGGACAGGCTTATGGCCGCGTCACAGGACGGCGTATGGTTTGGGCGTGGCTTTGATACGCCCAGTGGTTCAAAAGTAGTTTAGCTTTTTTTAAAAATATTTTCCGCGCGAACTTAAAGGTTTACAGAAAGGACGGGCTTATGACCGCGTCACAGGACGGCATATGGTTGTGGCGTAGCTTTGATATCTCAGCCCCCGTTCGATCGAGGAGGTTCACACAAAGGACAGGCTGATGGTCGCGTCAAAGGAAGTCGTATGGTGTGGGCGTGGCTACGATACGCCCAGTGGTACAAAAGTGGTTTAGTTTTTTTTAATAATCTTTTCCGCCTGACCTAGGGGGTTCACAGAAAGGACAGGCTTATGGCCGCGTCACAGGACGGCGTATGGTTTGGGCGTGGCTTTGTTACGCCCAGTGGTTCAAAAGTTGTATAGTTTTTTTTAAATATCCCGGCCTCCGCGCGACCCGGAAGGTTCAAAAGAAGGACAGGCTTTTGGCCGCGTCACAGGACGGCTTATGGTTTGGGCGTGGCTTCAATACGCCCAGTGGTTTAAAGGTTGTATAGTTTTTTTTAATATCGCAGCACCCGCGCGACCTAAGAGGTTCACACAAAGGACAGGCTTTTGGCCACGTCACAGGACGGCGTATGGTTTTTGCGTGGGTTTGATACGTCCAGTAGTTCAAAGGTTGTATAGTTGTTTTCAATATCTCGGCCCCTGCTCGATCGAGGAGGTTCAAACAAAGGACAGGGTGATAGTCGTGTCACAGGAAATCGTATGGTGTGGGCGTGGCTTCGATGCGACCAGTCCTTCAAATGTGGTTCAATTTTTTTGTATATCGCAGCTTTCGCCCGACTTAGGAGGTTCAAACAAAGGACAGTCTTATGGCCGCGTCACAGGACGGCGTATGGTTTGGCCTTGGCTTCGATACGCCCAGTGGTTCAGAAGTTGTATAGTTTTTTTCAATATCTCGGCCCACGCGCGATCGAGGAGGTTCAAACAAAGGACAGGGTGATAGTCGTGTCACAGGAAATCGTATGGTGTGGGCGTGGCTTCGATGCGACCAGTCCTTCAAATGTGGTTTAGTTTTTTTGAATATCGCAGCATTCGCCTGACTTAGGAGGTTCAAACAAAGCATAAGCTGATGGCCGCGTCACAGACAGTTGTATGGTGTGGGCGTGGGTCGATACGACCAGTGGTTCATATCTGGTTCAATTTTTTTGTATATCGCAGCTTTCGCCCGACTTAGGAGGTTCAAACAAAGGACAGTCTTATGGCCGCGTCACAGGACGGCGTATGGTTTGGCCTTGGCTTCGATACGTCCAGTAGTTCAAAGGTTGTATAGTTTTTTTTAATATCTCGGCCCCTGCTCGATCGAGGAGGTTGAAACAAAGGACAGGCTGATAGTCGTGTCACAGGAAGTCGTAAAGTGTGGGCGTGGCTTCGATTCGCCCAGTGGTTTAAAGGTTGTATAGTTTTTTTCAATATCTCGGCCCCTGCTTGATCGAGGAGGTTGAAACAAAGGACAGGCTGATAGGTGTGTCACAGGAAGTCGTTCGGTGTGGGCGTGACTTCGATACGACCAGTGGTTCAAATGTGGGTTAATTTTTTTGAATATCGCAGCATTCGCCCGACTTAGAAGGTTCAAACAAAGCACAAGCTGATAGCCGCGCTACAGGACGTCGTATGGTTTGGGCGTGGCTTCAATACGCCCAGTGGTTCAAAAGTGGTTCAGCTTTTTTAATATCACAGCACCCGCGCGACTTACGAGGTTCAGACAAAGGACAGGCTAACGGCCGCGTCACATGACGTCGTATTGTTTGGCCGTGGCTTTGATACGCCCAGTGGTTCAAAAGTTGTATAGTTTTTTTCAATATCTCAACCCCCGCGCGATCGAGGAGGTTCAAAAAAGGACAGCCCGATGGCCGCGTCACTGGACATCGTATGGTTTGGGCGTGGCTTCGATACGCCCAGTGGTTTAAAGGTTGTATAGTTTTTTTCAATATCTCGGCCCCTGCTTGATCGAGGAGGTTGAAACAAAGGACAGGCTGATAGGTGTGTCACAGGAAGTCGTTCGGTGTGGGCGTGACTTCGATACGCCAAGTAGTTCAAAAGTCGTTTAGTTTGTTTTGAATATCTCGGCTTCCACGCGACTTGGGGGTTCAAACAAAGGACAGGCTGATGGTCGCGTCACAGGACGTCGTAGGGTGTTAGCGTGACTTCAATACGCCAAGCGGTACAAAAGTGGTTAAGTTTTTTTAAATATCTTTTCCGCGCAACCTAAGAGGTTCACACAAAGGACAGGCCGATGGCCGCGTCACTGGACGTCGTATGGTTTGGGCGTGGCTTCAATACGCCCAGTGGTTTAAAGGTTGTATAGTTTTTTTTAATATCGCAGCACCCGCGCGACCTAAGAGGTTCACACAAAGGACAGGCTTTTGGCCACGTCACAGGACGGCGTATGGTTTGAGCGTGGGTTTGATACGTCCAGTAGTTCAAAGGTTGTATAGTTTTTTTTAATATCTCGGCCCCTGCTCGATCGACGAGGTTGAAACAAAGGACAGGCTGATAGTCGTGTCACAGGAAGTCGTATGGTGTGGGCGTGGCTTCGATGCGAACAGTGGTTCAAATGTGGTTTAGTTTTTTTGAAAATCGCAGCATTCGCCTGACCTAGGAGGTTCACACAAAGGACAGGCTGATGGTCGCGTCACAGGAAGTCGTATGGTGTGGGCGTGGCTTCGATTCGCCCAGTGGTTTGAAGGTTGTATAGTTTTTTTATACCTCGGCCCCCGCGCGATCGAGGAGGTTCAGAAAAAGGACAGCCCGATTGCCGCGTCAGTGGACATCGTATAGTGTGGGCGTGGCTTCGATACGACCAGTGGTTCAAATGTGGGTTAATTTTTTTGAATATCGCAGCATTCGCCCGACTTAGGAGGTTCAAACAAAGCACAAGCTGATAGCCGCGCTACAGGACGTCGTATGGTTTGGGCGTGGCTTCAATACGCCCAGTGGTTCAAAAGTGGTTCAGCTTTTTTAATATCACAGCACCCGCGCGACTTACGAGGTTCAGACAAAGGACAGGCTAACGGCCGCGTCACAGGACGTCGTATTGTTTGGCCGTGGCTTTGATACGCCCAGTGGTTCAAAAGTTGTATAGTTTTTTTTAATATCTCGGCCCCCGCGCGATCGAGGAGGTTCAAAAAAGGACAGCCCGATGACCGCGTCACTGGACATCGTATGGTTTGGGCGTGGCTTCGATACGCCCAGTGGTTTAAAGGTTGTATAGTTTTTTTCAATATCTCGGCCCCTGCTTGATCGAGGAGGTTGAAACAAAGGACAGGCTGATAGGTGTGTCACAGGAAGTCGTTCGGTGTGGGCGTGACTTCGATACGCCAAGTAGTTCAAAAGTCGTTTAGTTTGTTTTGAATATCTCGGCTTCCACGCGACTTAGGAGGTTCAAACAAAGCATAAGCTGATGGCCGCGTCACAGACAGTTGTATGGTGTGGGCGTGGCTCGATACGACCAGTGGTTCATATGTGGTTCAATTTTATTGTATATCGCAGCTTTCGCCCGACTTAGGTGGTTCAAACAAAGGACAGGCTTATAGCCACGTCACAGGACCGCGTATGGTTTGGTCGTGGCTTCGATTCGCCCAGTGGTACAAAAATGGTTTAGATTTTTTTAAATATCTTTTCCGCGCGACCTAAAAGGTTCACACAAAGGACAGGCTTATGTCCGCGTCACAGGACAGAGAATGGTTTAGGCGTGGCTTTGATACGCCCAGTGGTTCAAAGGTTGTATAGTTTTTTTTAACATCTCGGCCCCTGCTCGATCGAGGAGGTTGAAACAAAGGACAGGCTGATAGTCGTGTCACAGGAAGTCGTAAAGTGTGGGCGTGGCTTCGATTCGCCCAGTGGTTTGAAGGTTGTATAGTTTTTTTATACCTCGGCCCCGCGCGATCGAGGAGGTTCAGAATAAGGACAGCCCGATTGCCGCGTCAGTGGACATCGTATAGTGTGGGCGTGGCTTCGATACGACCAGTGGTTCAAATGTGGGTTAATTTTTTTAAATATCGCAGCATTCGCCCGACTTAGGAGGTTCAAACAAAGCACAAGCTGATAGCCGCGCTACAGGACGTCGTATGGTTTGGGCGTGGCTTCAATACGCCCAGTGGTTCAAAAGTGGTTCAGCTTTTTTAATATCACAGCACCCGCGCGACTTACGAGGTTCAGACAAAGGACAGGCTAACGGCCGCGCTACAGGACGTCGTATGGTTTGGGCGTGGCTTCAATACGCCCAGTGGTTCAAAAGTTGTATAGTTTTTTTTAATATCTCGGCCCCCGCGCGATCCAGGAGGTTCAAACGAAGGACAGGCTAATAGTCGTGTCACAGGAAGTCGTATGGTGTGGGCGTGGCTTCGATGCGACCAGTGGTTCAAATGTGGTTTAGTTTTTTTGAATATCGCAGCATTCGCCTGACTTAGAAGGTTCAAACAAAGCATAAGCTGATGGTCACGTCACAGACAGTTGTATGATGTGGGCGTGGCTCGATACGACCAGTGGTTCATATGTGGTTTAATTTTTTTGAATATCGCAGCATTCGCCCGATTTAGGAGGTTAAAACAAAGGACAGGCTTATGGCCGCGTCACAGAACGGCGTATGGTTTGGCCGTGGCTTCGATTCACCCAGTGGTTTGAAGGTTGTATAGTTTTTTTTATACCTCGGCCCCGCGCGATCGAGGAGGTTCAAAAAAAGGACAGGCTGATAGTCGTGTCACAGGAAGTCGTATGGTGTGGGCGTAGCTTCGATGCGACCAGTGGTTCAAATGAGGGTTAATTTTTTTGAATATCGCAGCATTCGACCGACTTAGGAGGTTGAAACAAAGCACAAGCTGATAGCCGCGCCACAGGACGTCGTTTGGTTTGGGCGTGGCTTCAATACGCCCAGTGGTTCAAAAGTGGTTAAGCTTTTTTAATATCGCAGCACCCGCGCGACCTACGAGATTCAGACAAAGGACAGTATAACGGCCGCGTCACAGGACATCGTATGGTTTAGCCGTGGCTTCGATACGCCCAGTTGTTTAAAGGTTGTATAGTTTTTGTTATACCTCGGCCCCCGCGCGATCGAGGAGGTTCAAAAAAAGGACAGGCCGATGGCCGTGTCACAGGACGTCGTAGGGTGTGAGCGTGGCTTCAATTCGCCCAGTGGTACAAAAGTGGTTAAGTTTTTTTAAATATCTTTTCCGCGCGACCTAAGAGGTTCACACAAAGGACAGGCTTATGGCCACGACACAGGACGGCGTATGGTTTGGGCGTGGCTTTGATACGCCCAGTGGTTTAAAGGTTGTATAGTTTTTTTTAATATCTCGGCCCCTGCTTGATCGAGGAGGTTGAAACAAAGGACAGGCTGATAGGCGTGTCACAGGAAGTCGTTCGGTGTGGGCGTGACTTCGATACGCCAAGTAGTTCAAAAGTCGTTTAGTTTGTTTTGAATATCTCGGCTTCCACGCGACTTGGGGGTTCAAACAAAGGACAGGCTGATGGTCGCGAAACAGGACGTCGTAGGGTGTTAGCGTGACTTCAATACGCCAAGCGGTACAAAAGTGGTTAAGTTTTTTTAAATATCTTTTCCGCGCGACCTAAGAGGTTCACACAAAGGACAGGCCGATGGCCGCGTCACTGGACGTCGTATGGTTTGGGCGTGGCTTCAATACGCCCAGTGGTTTAAAGGTTGTATAGTTTTTTTTAATATCGCAGCACCCGCGCGACCTAAGAGGTTCACACAGAGGACAGGCTTTTGGCCACGTCACAGGACGGCGTATGGTTTGAGCGTGGGTTTGATACGTCCAGTAGTTCAAAGGTTGTATAGATTTTTTTAATATCTCGGCCCCTGCTCGATCGACGAGGTTCAAACAAAGGATAGGCTGATAGTCGTGTCACAGGAAGTCGTATGGTGTGGGCGTGGCTTCGATGCGACCAGTGGTTCAAATGTGGTTTAGTTTTTTTGAAAATCGCAGCATTCGCCTGACCTAGGAGGTTCACACAAAGGACAGGCTGATGGTCGCGTCACAAGAAGTCGTATGGTGTGGGCGTGGCTTCGATTCGCCCAGTGGTTTGAAGGTTGTATAGTTTTTTTATACCTCGGCCCCCGCGCGATCGAGGAGGTTCAGAAAAAGGACAGCCCGATTGCCGCGTCAGTGGACATCGTATAGTGTGGGCGTGGCTTCGATACGACCAGTGGTTCAAATGTGGGTTAATTTTTTTGAATATCGCAGCATTCGCCCGACTTAGGAGGTTCAAACAAAGCACAAGCTGATAGCCGCGCTACAGGACGTCGTATGGTTTGGGCGTGGCTTCAATACGCCCAGTGGTTCAAAAGTGGTTCAGCTTTTTTAATATCACAGCACCCGCGCGACTTACGAGGTTCAGACAAAGGACAGGCTAACGGCCGCGTCACAGGACGTCGTATTGTTTGGCCGTGGCTTTGATACGCCCAGTGTTTCAAAAGTTGTATAGTTTTTTTTAATATCTCGGCCCCCGCGCGATCGAGGAGGTTCAAAAAAGGACAGCCCGATGGCCGCGTCAATGGACATCGTATGGTTTGGGCGTGGCTTCGATACGCCCAGTGGTTTAAAGGTTGTATAGTTTTTTTCAATATCTCGGCCCCTGCTTGATCGAGGAGGTTGAAACAAAGGACAGGCTGATAGGTGTGTCACAGGAAGTCGTTCGGTGTGGGCGTGACTTCGATACGCCAAGTAGTTCAAAAGTCGTTTAGTTTGTTTTGAATATCTCGGCTTCCACGCGACTTAGGAGGTTCAAACAAAGCATAAGCTGATGGCCGCGTCACAGACAGTTGTATGGTGTGGGCGTGGCTCGATACGACCAGTGGTTCATATGTGGTTCAATTTTATTGTATATCGCAGCTTTCGCCCGACTTAGGTGGTTCAAACAAAGGACAGGCTTATAGCCACGTCACAGGACCGCGTATGGTTTGGTCGTGGCTTCGATTCGCCCAGTGGTACAAAAATGGTTTAGATTTTTTTTAATATCTTTTCCGCGCGACCTAAAAGGTTCACACAAAGGACAGGCTTATGTCCGCGTCACAGGACAGAGAATGGTTTGGGCGTGGCTTTGATACGTCCAGTAATTCAAAGGTTGTATAGTTTTTTTTAATATCTCGGCCCCTGCTCGATCGAGGAGGTTCAAACAAAGGACAGGGTGATAGAAGTGTCACAGGAAATCGTATGGTGTGGGCGTGGCTTCGATGCGACCAGTCCTTCAAATGTGGTTTAGTTTTTTTGAATATCGCAGCATTCGCCTGACTTAGGAGGTTCAAACAAAGCATAAGCTGATGGCCGCGTCACAGACAGTTGTATTGTGTGGGCGTGGGTCGATACGACCAGTGGTTCATATGTGGTTCAATTTTTTTGTATATCGCAGCTTTCGCCCGACTTAGGAGGTTCAAACAAAGGACAGTCTTATGGCCGCGTCACAGGACGGCGTATGGTTTGGCCTTGGCTTCGATACGCCCAGTGGTTCAGAAGTTGTATAGTTTTTTTCAATATCTCGGCCCCTGCTCGATCGAGGAGGTTCAAACAAAGGACAGGCTGATAGTCGTGTCACAGGTAGTCGTATGGTGTAGGCGTGGCTTCGATGCGACCAGTGGTTCAAATGTGGTTTAGTTTTTTTGAATATCGCAGCATTCGCCTGACTTAGGAGGTTCAAACAAAGCATAAGCTGATGGCCGCGTCACAGACAGTTGTATTGTGTGGGCGTGGGTCGATACGACCAGTGGTTCATATGTGGTTCAATTTTTTTGTATATCGCAGCTTTCGCCCGACTTAGGAGGTTCAAACAAAGGACAGTTTTATGGCCGCGTCACAGGACGGCGTATGGTTTGGCCTTGGCTTTGATACGCCCAGTAATTCAAAGGTTGTTTAGTTTTTTTTAATATCTCGGCCCCTGCTCGATCGAGGAGGTTCAAACAAAGGACAGGCTGATAGTCGTGTCACAGGTAGTCGTATGGTGTAGGCGTGGCTTCGATGCGACCAGTGGTTCAAATGTGGTTTAGTTTTTTTGAATATCGCAGCTTTCGCCCGACTTAGGAGGTTCAAACAAAGCATAAGCTGATGGCCGCGTCACAGACAGTCGTATGGTGTGGGCGTGGCTCGATACGACCAGTGGTTCACATGTGGTTTAGTTTTCTTGCATATCGCAGCATTCGCCTGACTTATGAGGTTCACACAAAGGACAGGCTTTTGGCCACGTCACAGGACGGCGTATGGTTTTTGCGTGGGTTTGATACGTCCAGTAGTTCAAAGGTTGTATAGTTGTTTTTAATATCTCGGCCCCTGCTCGATCGAGGAGGTTCAAACAAAGGACAGGGTGATAGAAGTGTCACAGGAAATCGTATGGTGTGGGCGTGGCTTCGATGCGACCAGTCCTTCAAATGTGGTTTAGTTTTTTTGAATATCGCAGCATTCGCCTGACTTAGGAGGTTCAAACAAAGCATAAGCTGATGGCCGCGTCACAGACAGTTGTATTGTGTGGGCGTGGGTCGATACGACCAGTGGTTCATATGTGGTTCAATTTTTTTGTATATCGCAGCTTTCGCCCGACTTAGGAGGTTCAAACAAAGGACAGTCTTATGGCCGCGTCACAGGACGGCGTATGGTTTGGCCTTGGCTTCGATACGCCCAGTGGTTCAGAAGTTGTATAGTTTTTTTCAATATCTCGGCCCACGCGCGATCGAGGAGGTTCAAACAAAGGACAGGGTGATAGTCGTGTCACAGGAAATCGTATGGTGTGGGCGTGGCTTCGATGCGACCAGTCCTTCAAATGTGGTTTAGTTTTTTTGAATATCGCAGCATTCGCCTGACTTAGGAGGTTCAAACAAAGCATAAGCTGATGGCCGCGTCACAGACAGTTGTATGGTGTGGGCGTGGGTCGATACGACCAGTGGTTCATATCTGGTTCAATTTTTTTGTATATCGCAGCTTTCGCCCGACTTAGGAGGTTCAAACAAAGGACAGTCTTATGGCCGCGTCACAGGACGGCGTATGGTTTGGCCTTGGCTTCGATACGTCCAGTAGTTCAAAGGTTGTATAGTTTTTTTTAATATCTCGGCTCCTGCTCGATCGAGGAGGTTGAAACAAAGGACAGGCTGATAGTCGTGTCACAGGAAGTCGTAAAGTGTGGGCGTGGCTTCGATTCGCCCAGTGGTTTAAAGGTTGTATAGTTTTTTTATACCTCGGCCCCCGCGCGATCGAGGAGGTTCAAAAAAAGGACAGCCCGATTGCCGCGTCAGTGGACATCGTATAGTGTGGGCGTGGCTTCGATACGACCAGTCCTTCAAATGTGGTTTAGTTTTTTTGAATATCGCAGCATTCGCCTGACTTAGGAGGTTCAAACAAAGCATAAGCTGATGGCCGCGTCACAGACAGTTGTATTGTGTGGGCGTGGGTCGATACGACCAGTGGTTCATATGTGGTTCAATTTTTTTGTATATCGCAGCTTTCGCCCGACTTAGGAGGTTCAAACAAAGGACAGTCTTATGGCCGCGTCACAGGACGGCGTATGGTTTGGCCTTGGCTTCGATACGCCCAGTGGTTCAGAAGTTGTATAGTTTTTTTCAATATCTCGGCCCCTGCTCGATCGAGGAGGTTCAAACAAAGGACAGGCTGATAGTCGTGTCACAGGTAGTCGTATGGTGTAGGCGTGGCTTCGATGCGACCAGTGGTTCAAATGTGGTTTAGTTTTTTTGAATATCGCAGCATTCGCCTGACTTAGGAGGTTCAAACAAAGCATAAGCTGATGGCCGCGTCACAGACAGTTGTATTGTGTGGGCGTGGGTCGATACGACCAGTGGTTCATATGTGGTTCAATTTTTTTGTATATCGCAGCTTTCGCCCGACTTAGGAGGTTCAAACAAAGGACAGTCTTATGGCCGCGTCACAGGACGGCGTATGGTTTGGCCTTGGCTTTGATACGCCCAGTAATTCAAAGGTTGTTTAGTTTTTTTTAATATCTCGGCCCCTGCTCGATCGAGGAGGTTCAAACAAAGGACAGGCTGATAGTCGTGTCACAGGTAGTCGTATGGTGTAGGCGTGGCTTCGATGCGACCAGTGGTTCAAATGTGGTTTAGTTTTTTTGAATATCGCAGCTTTCGCCCGACTTAGGAGGTTCAAACAAAGCATAAGCTGATGGCCGCGTCACAGACAGTCGTATGGTGTGGGCGTGGCTCGATACGACCAGTGGTTCACATGTGGTTTAGTTTTCTTGCATATCGCAGCATTCGCCTGACTTATGAGGTTCACACAAAGGACAGGCTTTTGGCCACGTCACAGGACGGCGTATGGTTTTTGCGTGGGTTTGATACGTCCAGTAGTTCAAAGGTTGTATAGTTGTTTTTAATATCTCGGCCCCTGCTCGATCGAGGAGGTTCAAACAAAGGACAGGGTGATAGAAGTGTCACAGGAAATCGTATGGTGTGGGCGTGGCTTCGATGCGACCAGTCCTTCAAATGTGGTTTAGTTTTTTTGAATATCGCAGCATTCGCCTGACTTAGGAGGTTCAAACAAAGCATAAGCTGATGGCCGCGTCACAGACAGTTGTATTGTGTGGGCGTGGGTCGATACGACCAGTGGTTCATATGTGGTTCAATTTTTTTGTATATCGCAGCTTTCGCCCGACTTAGGAGGTTCAAACAAAGGACAGTCTTATGGCCGCGTCACAGGACGGCGTATGGTTTGGCCTTGGCTTCGATACGCCCAGTGGTTCAGAAGTTGTATAGTTTTTTTCAATATCTCGGCCCACGCGCGATCGAGGAGGTTCAAACAAAGGACAGGGTGATAGTCGTGTCACAGGAAATCGTATGGTGTGGGCGTGGCTTCGATGCGACCAGTCCTTCAAATGTGGTTTAGTTTTTTTGAATATCGCAGCATTCGCCTGACTTAGGAGGTTCAAACAAAGCATAAGCTGATGGCCGCGTCACAGACAGTTGTATGGTGTGGGCGTGGGTCGATACGACCAGTGGTTCATATCTGGTTCAATTTTTTTGTATATCGCAGCTTTCGCCCGACTTAGGAGGTTCAAACAAAGGACAGTCTTATGGCCGCGTCACAGGACGGCGTATGGTTTGGCCTTGGCTTCGATACGTCCAGTAGTTCAAAGGTTGTATAGTTTTTTTTAATATCTCGGCTCCTGCTCGATCGAGGAGGTTGAAACAAAGGACAGGCTGATAGTCGTGTCACAGGAAGTCGTAAAGTGTGGGCGTGGCTTCGATTCGCCCAGTGGTTTAAAGGTTGTATAGTTTTTTTATACCTCGGCCCCCGCGCGATCGAGGAGGTTCAAAAAAAGGACAGCCCGATTGCCGCGTCAGTGGACATCGTATAGTGTGGGCGTGGCTTCGATACGACCAGTGGTTCAAATGTGGGTTAATTTTTTTGAATATCGCAGCATTCGCCCGACCTAAGAGGTTCACACAAAGGACAGGCCGATGGCCGCGTCACTGGACGTCGTATGGTTTGGGCGTGGCTTCAATACGCCCAGTGGTTCAAAAGTGGTTCAGCTTTTTTAATATCACAGCACCCGCGCGATCTACGAGGTTCAGACAAAGGACAGGCTAACGGGCGCGTCACAGGACGTCGTATTGTTTGGCGTGGCTTCGATTCGCCCAGTGGTTTAAAGGTTGTATAGTTTTTTTTAACATATCGGCCCCTGCTCTATCGAGGAGGCTGAAACAAAGGACAGGCTGATAGTCGTGTCACAGGAAGTCGTATGGTGTGGGCGTGGCTTTGATACGCCCAGTGGTTCATAGGTTGTATAGTTTTTTTTAATATCTCGGCCCCTGCTTGATCGAGGAGGTTGAAACAAAGGACAGGCTGATAGGTGTGTCACAGGAAGTTGTTCGGTGTGGGCGTGACTTCGATACGCCAAGTAGTTCAAAAGTCGTTTAGTTTGTTTTGAATATCTCGGCTTCCACGCGACTTGGGGGTTCAAACAAAGGACAGGCTGATGGTCGCGTCACAGGACGTCGTAGGGTGTTAGCGTCACTTCAATACGCCAAGCGGTACAAAAGTGGTTAAGTTTTTTTAAATATCTTTTCCGCGCGACCTAAGAGGTTCACACAAAGGACAGGCCGATGGCCGCGTCACTGGACGTCGTATGGTTTGGGCGTGGCTTCAATACGCCCAGTGGTTTAAAGGTTGTATAGTTTTTTTTAATATCGCAGCACCCGCGCGACCTAAGAGGTTCACACAAAGGACAGGCTTTTGGCCACGTCACAGGACGGCGTATGGTTTGAGCGTGGGTTTGATACGTCCAGTAGTTCAAAGGTTGCATAGTTTTTTTTAATATCTCGGCCCCTGCTCGATCGACGAGGTTCAAACAAAGGACAGGCTGATAGTCGTGTCACAGGAAGTCGTATGGTGTGGGCGTGGCTTCGATGCGACCAGTGGTTCAAATGTGGTTTAGTTTTTTTGAAAATCGCAGCATTCGCCTGACCTAGGAGGTTCACACAAAGGACAGGCTGATGGTCGTGTCACAGGAAGTCGTATGGTGTGGGCGTGGCTTCGATTCGCCCAGTGGTTTGAAGGTTGTATAGTTTTTTTATACCTCGGCCCCCGCGCGATCGAGGTGGTTCAGAAAAAGGACAGCCCGATTGCCGCGTCAGTGGACATCGTATAGTGTGGGTGTGGCTTCGATACGACCAGTGGTTCAAATGTGGGTTAATTTTTTTTTAATATCGCAGCATTCGCCCGACGTAGGAGGTTTAAACAAAGCACAAGCTGATAGCCGCGCTACAGGACGTCGTATGGTTTGGGCGTGGCTTCAATACGCCCAGTGGTTCAAAAGTGGTTCAGCTTTTTTAATATCACAGCACCCGCGCGACTTACGAGGTTCAGACAAAGGACAGGCTAACGGCCGCGTCACAGGACGTCGTATTGTTTGGCCGTGGCTTTGATACGCCCAGTGGTTCAAAAGTTGTATAGTTTTTTTCAATATCTCGGCCCCCGCGCGATCGAGGAGGTTCAAAAAAGGACAGCCCGATGGCCGCGTCACTGGACATCGTATGGTTTGGGCGTGGCTTCGATACGCCCAGTGGTTTAAAGGTTGTATAGTTTTTTTCAATATCTCGGCCCCTGCTTGATCGAGGAGGTTGAAACAAAGGACAGGCTGATAGGTGTGTCACAGGAAGTCGTTCGGTGTGGGCGTGACTTCGATACGCCAAGTAGTTCAAAAGTCGTTTAGTTTGTTTTGAATATCTCGGCTTCCACGCGACTTAGGAGGTTCAAACAAAGCATAAGCTGATGGCCGCGTCACAGACAGTTGTATGGTGTGGGCGTGGCTCGATACGACCAGTGGTTCATATGTGGTTCAATTTTATTGTATATCGCAGCTTTCGCCCGACTTAGGTGGTTCAAACAAAGGACAGGCTTATAGCCACGTCACAGGACCGCGTATGGTTTGGTCGTGGCTTCGATTCGCCCAGTGGTACAAAAATGGTTTAGATTTTTTTTAATATCTTTTCCGCGCGACCTAAAAGGTTCACACAAAGGACAGGCTTATGTCCGCGTCACAGGACAGAGAATGGTTTAGGCGTGGCTTTGATACGCCCAGTGGTTCAAAGGTTGTATAGTTTTTTTTAACATCTCGGCCCCTGCTCGATCGAGGAGGTTGAAACAAAGGACAGGCTGATAGTCGTGTCACAGGAAGTCGTAAAGTGTGGGCGTGGCTTCGATTCGCCCAGTGGTTTGAAGGTTGTATAGTTTTTTTATACCTCGGGCCCGCGCGATCGAGGAGGTTCAGAATAAGGACAGCCCGATTGCCGCGTCAGTGGACATCGTATAGTGTGGGCGTGGCTTCGATACGACCAGTGGTTCAAATGTGGGTTAATTTTTTTAAATATCGCAGCATTCGCCCGACTTAGGAGGTTCAAACAAAGCACAAGCTGATAGCCGCGCTACAGGACGTCGTATGGTTTGGGCGTGGCTTCAATACGCCCAGTGGTTCAAAAGTGGTTCAGCTTTTTTAATATCACAGCACCCGCGCGACTTACGAGGTTCAGACAAAGGACAGGCTAACGGCCGCGTCACAGGACGTCGTATTGTTTGGCCGTGGCTTTGATACGCCCAGTGGTTCAAAAGTTGTATAGTTTTTTTTAATATCTCGGCCCCCGCGCGATCCAGGAGGTTCAAACGAAGGACAGGCTAATAGTCGTGTCACAGGAAGTCGTATGGTGTGGGCGTGGCTTCGATGCGACCAGTGGTTCAAATGTGGTTTAGTTTTTTTGAATATCGCAGCATTCGCCTGACTTGGAAGGTTCAAACAAAGCATAAGCTGATGGTCGCGTCACAGACAGTTGTATGATGTGGGCGTGGCTCGATACGACCAGTGGTTCATATGTGGTTTAATTTTTTTTAATATCGCAGCATTCGCCCGATTTAGGAGGTTAAAACAAAGGACAGGCTTATGGGCGCGTCACAGAACGGCGTATGGTTTGGCCGTGGCTTCGATTCACCCAGTGGTTTAAAGGTTGTATAGTTTTTTCTATCTCCGGCCCCGCGCGATCGAGGAGGTTCAAAAAAAGGACAGGCTGATAGTCGTGTCACAGGAAGTCGTATGGTGTGGGCGTAGCTTCGATGCGACCAGTGGTTCAAATGAGGGTTAATTTTTTTGAATATCGCAGCATTCGACAGACTTAGGAGGTTGAAACAAAGCACAAGCTGATAGCCGTGTCACAGGACGTCGTAGGGTGTGAGCGTGGCTTCAATTCGCCCAGTGGTACAAAAGTGGTTAAGTTTTTTTAAATATCTTTTCTGCGCGACCTAAGAGGTTCACACAAAGGACAGGCCGATGGCCGCGTCACTGGACGTCGTATGGTTTGGGCGTGGCTTCAATACGCCCAGTGGTTTAAAGGTTGTATAGTTTTTTTTAATATCGCAGCACCCGCGCGACCTAAGAGGTTCACACAAAGGACAGGCTTTTGGCCACGTCACAGGACGGCGTATGGTTTGAGCGTGGGTTTGATACGTCCAGTAGTTCAAAGGTTGTATAGTTTTTTTTAATATCTCGGCCCCTGCTCGATCGACGAGGTTCAAAGAAAGGACAGGCTGATAGTCGTGTCACAGGAAGTCGTATGGTGTGGGCGTGGCTTCGATACGACCAGTGGTTCAAATGTGGTTTAGTTTTTTTGAATATCGCAACATTCGCCTGACTTAGAAGGTTCAAACAAAGCATAAGCTGATGGTCGCGTCACAGACAGTTGTATGATGTGGGCGTGGCTCGATACGACCAGTGGTTCATATGTGGTTTAATTTTTTTGAATATCGCAGCATTCGCCCGATTTAGGAGGTTAAAACAAAGGACAGGCTTATGGCCGCGTCACAGAACGGCGTATGGTTTGGCCGTGGCTTTGATACGCCCAGTGGTTCAAAAGTTGTATAGTTTTTTTTAATATCTCGGCCCCCGCGCGATCGAGGAGGTTCAAAAAAGGACAGCCCGATGGCCGCGTCACTGGACATCGTATGGTTTGAGCGTGGGTTTGATACACCCAGTGGTTCAAAGGTTGTAAAGTTTTTTCAAATATCTCGGCCCCTGCTCGATCCAGGAGGTTCAAACGAAGGACAGGCTAATAGTCGTGTCACAGGAAGTCGTATGGTGTGGGCGTGGCTTCGATGCGACCAGTGGTTCAAATGTGGTTTAGTTTTTTTGGATATCGCAGCATTCGCCTGACTTAGAAGGTTCAAACAAAGCATAAGCTGATGGTCGCGTCACAGACAGTTGTATGATGTGGGCGTGGCTCGATACGACCAGTGGTTCATATGTGGTTTAATTTTTTTGAATATCGCAGCATTCGCCCGATTTAGGAGGTTAAAACAAAGGACAGGCTTATGGCCGCGTCACAGAACGGCGTATGGTTTGGCCGTGGCTTCGATTCACCCAGTGGTTTAAAGGTTGTATAGTTTTTTTTATACCTCGGCCCCGCGCGATCGAGGAGGTTCAAAAAAAGGACAGGCTGATAGTCGTGTCACAGGAAGTCGTATGGTGTGGGCGTAGCTTCGATGCGACCAGTGGTTCAAATGAGGGTTAATTTTTTTGTATATCGCAGCATTCGACCGACTTAGGAGGTTGAAACAAAGCACAAGCTGATAGCCGTGTCACAGGACATCGTAGGGTGTGAGCGTGGCTTCAATTCGCCCAGTGGTACAAAAGTGGTTAAGTTTTTTTAAATATCTTTTCCGCGCGACCTAAGAGGTTCACACAAAGGACAGGCTTATGGCCACGACACAGGACGGCGTATGGTTTGGGCGTGGCTTTGATACGCCCAGTGGTTTAAAGGTTGTATAGTTTTTTTTAATATCTCGGCCCCTGCTTGATCGAGGAGGTTGAAACAAAGGACAGGCTGATAGAAGTGTCACAGGAAGTCGTTCGGTGTGGGCGTGACTTCGATACGCCAAGTAGTTCAAAAGTCGTTTAGTTTGTTTTGAATATCTCGGCTTCCACGCGACTTGGGGGTTCAAACAAAGGACAGGCTGATGGTCGCGTCACAGGACGTCGTAGGGTGTTAGCGTGACTTCAATACGCCAAGCGGTACAAAAGTGGTTAAGTTTTTTTAAATATCTTTTCCGCGCGACCTAAGAGGTTCACACAAAGGACAGGCCGATGGCCGCGTCACTGGACGTCGAATGGTTTGGGCGTGGCTTCAATACGCCCAGTGGTTTAAAGGTTGTATAGTTTTTTTTAATATCGCAGCACCCGCGCGACCTAAGAGGTTCACACATAGGACAGGCTTTTGGCCACGTCACAGGACGGCGTATGGTTTGAGCGTGGGTTTGATACGTCCAGTAGTTCAAAGGTTGTATAGTTTTTTTTAATATCTCGGCCCCTGCTCGATCGAGGAGGTTCAAACAAAGGACAGGGTGATAGTCGTGTCACAGGAAATCGTATGGTGTGGGCGTGGCTTCGATGCGACCAGTCCTTCAAATGTGGTTTAGTTTTTTTGAATATCGCAGCATTCGCCTGACTTAGGAGGTTCAAACAAAGCATAAGCTGATGGCCGCGTCACAGACAGTTGTATGGTGTGGGCGTGGGTCGATACGACCAGTGGTTCATATGTGGTTCAATTTTTTTGTATATCGCAGCTTTCGCCCGACTTAGGAGGTTCAAACAAAGGACAGTCTTATGGCCGCGTCACAGGACGGCGTATGGTTTGGCCTTGGCTTCGATACGCCCAGTGGTTCAGAAGTTGTATAGTTTTTTTCAATATCTCGGCCCACGCGCGATCGAGGAGGTTCAAACAAAGGACAGGGTGATAGTCGTGTCACAGGAAATCGTATGGTGTGGGCGTGGCTTCGATGCGACCAGTCCTTCAAATGTGGTTTAGTTTTTTTGAATATCGCAGCATTCGCCTGACTTAGGAGGTTCAAACAAAGCATAAGCTGATGGCCGCGTCACAGACAGTTGTATGGTGTGGGCGTGGCTTCGATACGACCAGTGGTTCAAATGTGGGTTAATTTTTTTGAATATCGCAGCATTCGCCCGACCTAAGAGGTTCACACAAAGGACAGGCCGATGGCCGCGTCACTGGACGTCGTATGGTTTGGGCGTGGCTTCAATACGCCCAGTGGTTCAAAAGTGGTTCAGCTTTTTTAATATCACAGCACCCGCGCGATCTAAGAGGTTCAGACAAAGGACAGGCTAACGGCCGCGTCACAGGACGTCGTATTGTTTGGCGTGGCTTCGATTCGCCCAGTGGTTTAAAGGTTGTATAGTTTTTTTTAACATATCGGCCCCTGCTCGATCGAGGAGGCTGAAACAAAGGACAGGCTGATAGTCGTGTCACAGGAAGTCGTATGGTGTGGGCGTGGCTTTGATACGCCCAGTGGTTCATAGGTTGTATAGTTTTTTTTAATATCTCGGCCCCTGCTTGATCGAGAAGGGTTGAAACAAAGGACAGGCTGATAGGTGTGTCACAGGAAGTTGTTCGGTGTGGGCGTGACTTCGATACGCCAAGTAGTTCAAAAGTCGTTTAGTTTGTTTTGAATATCTCGGCTTCCACGCGACTTGGGGGTTCAAACAAAGGACAGGCTGATGGTCGCGTCACAGGACGTCGTAGGGTGTTAGCGTGACTTCAATACGCCAAGCGGTACAAAAGTGGTTAAGTTTTTTTAAATATCTTTTCCGCGCGACCTAAGAGGTTCACACAAAGGACAGGCCGATGGCCGCGTCACTGGACGTCGTATGGTTTGGGCGTGGCTTCAATACGCCCAGTGGTTTAAAGGTTGTATAGTTTTTTTTAATATCGCAGCACCCGCGCGACCTAAGAGGTTCACACAAAGGACAGGCTTTTGGCCACGTCACAGGACGGCGTATGGTTTGAGCGTGGGTTTGATACGTCCAGTAGTTCAAAGGTTGTATAGTTTTTTTTAATATCTCGGCCCCTGCTCGATCGACGAGGTTCAAACAAAGGACAGGCTGATAGTCGTGTCACAGGAAGTCGTATGGTGTGGGCGTGGCTTCGATGCGACCAGTGGTTCAAATGTGGTTTAGTTTTTTTGAAAATCGCAGCATTCGCCTGACCTAAGAGGTTCACACAAAGGACAGGCTGATGGTCGCGTCACAGGAAGTCGTATGGTGTGGGCGTGGCTTCGATTCGCCCAGTGGTTTGAAGGTTGTATAGTTTTTTTATACCTCGGCCCCCGCGCGATCGAGGTGGTTCAGAAAAAGGACAGCCCGATTGCCGCGTCAGTGGACATCGTATAGTGTGGGTGTGGCTTCGATACGACCAGTGGTTCAAATGTGGGTTAATTTTTTTGAATATCGCAGCATTCGCCCGACTTAGGAGGTTCAAACAAAGCACAAGCTAATAGCCGCGCTACAGGACGTCGTATGGTTTGGGCGTGGCTTCAATACGCCCAGTGGTTCAAAAGTGGTTCAGCTTTTTTAATATCACAGCACCTGCGCGACTTACGAGGTTCAGACAAAGGACAGGCTAACGGCCGCGTCACAGGACGTCGTATTGTTTGGCCGTGGCTTTGATACGCCCAGTGGTTCAAAAGTTGTATAGTTTTTTTCAATATCTCGGCCCCCGCGCGATCGAGGAGGTTCAAAAAACGACAGCCCGATGGCCGCGTCACTGGACATCGTATGGTTTGGGCGTGGCTTCGATACGCTCAGTGGTTTAAAGGTTGTATAGTTTTTTTCAATATCTCGGCCCCTGCTTGATCGAGGTGGTTGAAACAAAGGACAGGCTGATAGGTGTGTCACAGGAAGTCGTTCGGTGTGGGCGTGACTTCGATACGCCAAGTAGTTCAAAAGTCGTTTAGTTTGTTTTGAATATCTCGGCTTCCACGCGACTTGGGGGTTCAAACAAAGGACAGGCTGATGGTCGCGTCACAGGACGTCGTAGGGTGTTAGCGTGACTTCAATACGCCAAGAGGTACAAAAGTGGTTCAGTTTTTTTAAATATCTTTTCCGCGCGACCTAAGAGGTTCACACAAAGGACAGGCCGATGGCCGCGTCACTGGACGTCGTATGGTGTGGGCGTGGCTTCGATACGACCAGTGGTTCAAATGTGGGTTAATTTTTTTGAATATCGCAGCATTCGCCCGACCTAAGAGGTTCGCACAAAGGACAGGCCGATGGCCGCGTCACTGGACGTCGTATGGTTTGGGCGTGGCTTCAATACGCCCAGTGGTTCAAAAGTGGTTCAGCTTTTTTAATATCACAGCACCCGCGCGATCTAAGAGGTTCAGACAAAGGGCAGGCTAACGGCCGCGTCACAGGACGTCGTATTGTTTGGCGTGGCTTCGATTCGCCCAGTGGTTTAAAGGTTGTATAGTTTTTTTTAACATATCGGCCCCTGCTCGATCGAGGAGGCTGAAACAAAGGACAGGCTGATAGTCGTGTCACAGGAAGTCGTATGGTGTGGGCGTGGCTTTGATACGCCCAGTGGTTCATAGGTTGTATAGTTTTTTTTAATATCTCGGCCCCTGCTTGATCGAGAAGGGTTGAAACAAAGGACAGGCTGATAGGTGTGTCACAGGAAGTTGTTCGGTGTGGGCGTGACTTCGATACGCCAAGTAGTTCAAAAGTCGTTTAGTTTGTTTTGAATATCTCGGCTTCCACGCGACTTGGGGGTTCAAACAAAGGACAGGCTGATGGTCGCGTCACAGGACGTCGTAGGGTGTTAGCGTGACTTCAATACGCCAAGCGGTACAAAAGTGGTTAAGTTTTTTTAAATATCTTTTCCGCGCGACCTAAGAGGTTCACACAAAGGACAGGCCGATGGCCGCGTCACTGGACGTCGTATGGTTTGGGCGTGGCTTCAATACGCCCAGTAGTTCAAAGGTTGTATAGTTTTTTTTAATATCTCGGCCCCTGCTCGATCGACGAGGTTCAAACAAAGGACAGGCTGATAGTCGTGTCACAGGAAGTCGTATGGTGTGGGCGTGGCTTCGATGCGACCAGTGGTTCAAATGTGGTTTAGTTTTTTTGAAAATCGCAGCATCCGCCTGACCTAGGAGGTTCACACAAAGGACAGGCTGATGGTCGCGTCACAGGAAGTCGTATGGTGTGGGCGTGGCTTCGATTCGCCCAGTGGTTTGAAGGTTGTATAGTTTTTTTATACCTCGGCCCCCGCGCGATCGAGGTGGTTCAGAAAAAGGACAGCCCGATTGCCGCGTCAGTGGACATCGTATAGTGTGGGTGTGGCTTCGATACGACCAGTGGTTCAAATGTGGGTTAATTTTTTTGAATATCGCAGCATTCGCCCGACTTAGGAGGTTCAAACAAAGCACAAGCTGATAGCCGCGCTACAGGACGTCGTATGGTTTGGGCGTGGCTTCAATACGCCCAGTGGTTCAAAAGTGGTTCAGCTTTTTTAATATCACAGCACCTGCGCGACTTACGAGGTTCAGACAAAGGACAGGCTAACGGCCGCGTCACAGGACGTCGTATTGTTTGGCCGTGGCTTTGATACGCCCAGTGGTTCAAAAGTTGTATAGTTTTTTTCAATATCTCGGCCCCCGCGCGATCGAGGTGGTTCAAAAAACGACAGCCCGATGGCCGCGTCACTGGACATCGTATGGTTTGGGCGTGGCTTCGATACGCTCAGTGGTTTAAAGGTTGTATAGTTTTTTTCAATATCTCGGCCCCTGCTTGATCGAGGTGGTTGAAACAAAGGACAGGCTGATAGGTGTGTCACAGGAAGTCGTTCGGTGTGGGCGTGACTTCGATACGCCAAGTAGTTCAAAAGTCGTTTAGTTTGTTTTGAATATCTCGGCTTCCACGCGACTTGGGGGTTCAAACAAAGGACAGGCTGATGGTCGCGTCACAGGACGTCGTAGGGTGTTAGCGTGGCTTCGGTACGCAAAGTGGTTCAAAGGTTGTATAGTTTTTTTTAATATCTCGGCCCCTGCTCGATCGAGGAGGTTCAAACAAAGGACAGGGTGATAGTCGTGTCACAGGAAATCGTATGGTGTGGGCGTGGCTTCGATGCGACCAGTCCTTCAAATGTGGTTTAGTTTTTTTGAATATCGCAGCATTCGCCTGACTAAGGAGGTTCAAACAAAGCATAAGCTGATGGCCGCGTCACAGACAGTTGTATGGTTTTGCCGTGGCTTCGATACGCCCAGTTGTTCAAAGGTTGTATAGTTTTTTTTATACCTCGGCCCCCGCGCCATCTACGAGGTTCAGACAAAGGACAGGCTAACGGCCGCGTCACAGGACGTCGTATTGTTTGGCGTGGCTTCGATTCGCCCAGTGGTTTAAAGGTTGTATAGTTTTTTTTAACATATCGGCCCCTGCTCGATCGAGGATGCTGAAACAAAGGACAGGCTGATAGTCGTGTCACAGGAAGTCGTATGGTGTGGGCGTGGCTTTGATACGCCCAGTGGTTCATAGGTTGTATAGTTTTTTTTAATATCTCGGCCCCTGCTTGATCGAGGAGGTTGAAACAAAGGACAGGCTGATAGGTGTGTCACAGGAAGTTGTTCGGTGTGGGCGTGACTTCGATACGCCAAGAAGTTCAAAAGTCGTTTAGTTTGTTTTGAATATCTTTTCCGCGCGACCTAAGAGGTTCACACAAAGGACAGGCTTGTGGCCGCGTTACAGGACGGAGCATGGTTTGAGCGTGGCTTCGATACGCCCAGTGGTTTAAAAGTGGTTTAGTTTTTTTTCAAATATCTTAACCGTGCGACCTATGAGGTTCACACAAAGGACAGGCTTATGGCCACGTCACAGGACGGCGTATGGTTTGAGCGTGGCTTTGATACGCCCAGTGGTTTAAAGGTTGTATAGTTTTTTTTAACATCTCGGCCCCTGCTCGATCGAGGAGGCTGAAACAAAGGACAGGCTGATAGTCGTGTCACAGGAAGTCGTATGGTGTGGGCGTGGCTTCGATTCGACCAGTGGTTCAAATGTGGTTTAATTTTTTTTGAATATCGCAGCTTTCGCCCGACTTAGGAGGTTCAAACAAAGCATAAGCTGATGGCCGCGTCACAGACAGTCGTATGGTGTGGGCGTGGCTCGATACGACCAGTGGTTCAAATGTGGGTTAATTTTTTTGTATATCGCAGCATTCGCCTGACTTAGGAGGTTCAAACAAAGGACAGGCTTATGGCCACGTCACAGGACGACGTATGGTTTGGGCGTGGCTTTGATACGCCCAGTAATTCAAAGGTTGTTTAGCTTTTTTTAATATCTCGGCCCCTGCTCGATCGAGGAGGTTCAAACAAAGGACAGGCTGATAGTCGTGTCACAGGTAGTCGTATGGTGTAGCCGTGGCTTCGATGCGACCATTGGTTCAAATGTGGTTTAGTTTTTTTGAATATCGCAGCATTCGCCCGACTTAGGAGGTTCAAACAAAGCATAAGCTGATGGCCGCGTCACAGACAGTCGTATGGGGTGGGGGTGGCGCGATACGATCAGTGGTTCACATGTGGTTTAAATTTCTTGCATATCGCAGCATTCGCCTGACTTAGGAGGTTCAAACAAAGGACAGGCTAACGGCCGCGTCGCAGAACGTCGTATGGTTTAGACGTGGCTTCAATACGCCGATTGGTTCAAAAGTGGTTCAGCTTTTTTAATATCTCGGCTCCCTTGCGATCGAGGACGTTCAAAAAAAGGACAGGCCGATGGCCGCGTCACTGGTCGTCGTATGGTTTGTGCGTGGCTTTAGTACGCCCAGTGGTTCAAAAAAGGTTCAGCTTTTTTAATATCGCAGCACCCGCGCGATCGAAGAGGTTCAAAAAAAGGACAGGCCGATGGCCGTGTCACAGGATCGCGTATGGTTTGGTCGTGGCTTCGGTACGCAAAGTGGTTCAAAGGTTGTATAGTCTTTTTTAATATCTCGGCCCCTGCTCGATCGAGGAGGTTCAAGCAAAGGACAGGCTGATAGTCGTGTCACAGGACGTCCTATGGTTTGAACGTGGCTTCAATACGCCCAGTGGTTCAAAAATGATTTAGCTTTTTTAATATCGCAGCACCCGCGCGACCTACGAGGTTCAGACAAAGGACAGGCTAACGGCCGCGTCACAGGACATCGTATTGTTCGGCCGTGGCTTCGATACGACCAGTGGTTCAAATGTGGTTTCATTTTTCTGAATATCGCAGCATTCGCCCGACTTAGGAGGTTCAAACAAAGCACAGGCTGATAGTCGTGTCACAGGAAGTCGTATGGTTTGGGCGTGGCTTCAATACGCCCAGTGGTTCAAAAGTGGTTCGGCTTTTTTAATATCGCAGTACCCGCGCGACCTAAGAGGTTCAAACAAAGGACAGGCTTATGGCCACGTCACAGGACGGCGTATGGTTTGGGCGTGGCTTTGATACGCCCAGTAATTCAAAGGTCGTTTAGTTTTTTTTAATATCTCGGCACCTGCTCGATCGAGGAGGTTCAAACAAAGGACAGGCTAACGGCCGCGTCGCAGGACGTCGTATGGTTTAGACGTGGCTTCAATACGCCTATTGGTTCAAATGTGGTTTAGTTTTTTTGAATATCGCAGCTTTCGCCCGACTTAGGAGGTTCGAACAAAGCATAAGCTGATGGCCGCGTCACAGACAGTCGTATGGTGTGGGCGTGGCTCGATACGACCAGTGGTTCACATGTGGTTTAGTTTTCTTGCATATCGCAGCATTCGCCTGACTTATGAGGTTCAAACAAAGGAGAGGCTTATGGCCACGTCACAGGACGACGTATGGTTTGGGCGTGGCTTTGATACGCCCAGTAATTCAAACGTTGTTTAGTTTTTTTCAATATCTCGGCCCCTGCTCGATCGAGGACGTTCAAACAAAGGACAGGCTGATAGTCGTGTCACAGGAAGTCGTATGGTGTAGCCGTGGCTTCGATGCGACCAGTGGTTCAAATGTGGTTTAGTTTTTTTGAATATCGCAGCATTCGCCTGACTTATGAGGTTCAAACAAAGGACAGGCTTATGGCCACGTCACAGGACGACGTATGGTTTGGGCGTGGCTTTGATACACCCAGTAATTCAAACGTTGTTTAGTTTTTTTCAATATCTCGGCCCCTGCTCGATCGAGGAGGTTCGAAGAAAGGACAGGGTGATAGTCGTGTCACAGGAAGTCGTATGGTGTAGCCGTGGCTTCGATGCGACCAGTGGTTCAAATGTGGTTTAGTTTTTTTGAATATCGCAGCATTCGCCCGACTTAGGAAGTTCCAACAAAGCATAAGCTGATGGCCGCGTCACAGACAGTCGTATGGTGTGGGCGTGGCTCGATACGACCAGTGGTTCACATGTGGTTTAGTTTTCTTGCATATCGCAGCATTCGCCTGACTTAGGAGGTTCAAACAAAAGACAGGCTTATGGCCACGTCACAGGACGACGTATGGTTTGGGCGTGGCTTTGATACGCCCAGTAATTCAAAGGTTGTTTAGTTTTTTTTAATATCTCGGCCCCTGCTCGATCGAGGAGGTTCAAACAAAGGACAGGCTGATAGTCGTGTCACAGGTAGTCATATGGTGTAGGCGTGGCTTCGATGCGACCAGTGGTTCAAATGTGGTTTAGTTTTTTTGAATATCGCAGCTTTCGCCCGACTTAGGAGGTTCAAACAAAGCATAAGCTGATGGCCGCGTCACAGACAGTCGTATGGTGTGGGCGTGGCTCGATACGACCAGTGGTTCACATGTGGTTTAGTTTTCTTGCATAATGCAGCATTCGCCTGACTTAGGAGGTTTAAACAAAGGACAGGCTTATGGCCACGTCACAGGACGACGTATGGTTTGGGCGTGGCTTTGATACGCCCAGTAATTCAAACGTTGTTTAGTTTTTTTTAATATCTCGGCCCCTGCTCGATCGAGAAGGTTTAAACAAAGGACAGGCTGATAGTCGTGTCACAGGAAGTCGTATGATGTAGCAGTGGCTTCGATGCGACCAGTGGTTCAAATGTGGTTTAGTTTTTTTGAATATCGCAGCTTTCGCCCGACTTAGGAGGTTCAAACAAAGCATAAGCTGATGGCCGCGTCACAGACAGTCGTATGGTGTGGGAGTGGCTCGATACGACCAGTGGTTCACATGTGGTTTAGTTTTCTTGCATATCGCAGCATTCGCCTGACTTAGGAGGTTCAAACAAAGGACAGGCTTATGGCCACGTCACAGGACGACGTATGGTTTGGGCGTGGCTTTGATACGCCCAGTAATTCAAAGGTTGTTTAGTTTTTTTTAATATCTCGGCCCCTGCTCGATCGAGGACGTTCAAAAAAAGGACAGGCCGATGGCCGCGTCACTGGACGTCGTATGGTTTGTGCGTGGCTTTAGTACGCCTATTGGTTCAAAAGTGGTTCAGCTTTTTTAATATCTCGGCTCCCGCGCGATCGAGGACGTTCAAAAAAAAGACAGGCTTATGGCCACGTCACAGGACGACGTATGGTTTGGGCGTGGTTTTGATACACCCAGTAATTCAAACGTTGTTTAGTTTTTTTCAATATCTCGGCCCCTGCTCGATCGAGGAGGTTCAAAGAAAGGACAGGCTGATAGTCGTGTCACAGGAAGTCGTATGGTGTAGCCGTGGCTTCGATGCGACCAGTGGTTCAAATGTGGTTTAGTTTTTTTGAATATCGCAGCATTCGCCCGACTTAGGAGGTTCAAACAAAGCATAAGCTGATGGCCGCGTCACAGACAGTCGTATGGGGTGGGGTGGCTCGATACGACCAGTGGTTCACATGTGGTTTAGTTTTCTTGCATATCGCAGCATTCGCCTGACTTATGAGGTTCAAACAAAGGACAGGCTTATGGCCACGTCACAGGACGACGTATGGTTTGGGCGTGGCTTTGATACGCCCAGTAATTCAAAGGTTGTTTAGTTTTTTTTAATATCTCGGCCCCTGCTCGATCGAGGAGGTTCAAACAAAGGACAGGCTGATAGTCGTGTCACAGGTAGTCGTATGGTGTAGCCGTGGCTTCGATGCGACCAGTGGTTCAAATGTGGTTTAGTTTTTTTGAATATCGCAGCTTTCGCCCGACTTAGGAGGTTCAAACAAAGCATAAGCTGATGGCCGCGTCACAGACAGTCGTATGGTGTGGGCGTGGCTCGATACGACCAGTAGTTCAAATGTGGTTTAGTTTTCTTGCATATCGCAGCATTCGCCTGACTTAGGAGGTTCAAACAAAGGACAGGCTTATGGCCACGTCACAGGACGACGTATGGTTTGGGCGTGGCTTTGATACGCCCAGTAATTCAAAGGTTGTTTAGTTTTTTTTAATATCTCGGCCCCTGCTCGATCGAGGAGGTTCAAACAAAGGACAGGCTGATAGTCGTGTCACAGGAAGTCGTATGGTGTAGCCGTGGCTTCGATGCGACCAGTGGTTCAAATGTGGTTTAGTTTTTTTGAATATCGCAGCATTCGCCCGACTTAGGAGGTTCAAACAAAGCATAAGCTGATGGCCGCGTCACAGACAGTCGTATGGGGTGGGGGTGGCGCGATACGATCAGTGGTTCACATGTGGTTTAAATTTCTTGCATATCGCAGCATTCGCCTGACTTAGGAGGTTCAAACAAAGGACAGGCTAACGGCCGCGTCGCAGGACGACGTATGGTTTGGGCGTGGCTTTGATACGCCCAGTAATTCAAAGGTTGTTTAGTTTTTTTTAATATCTCGGCCCCTGCTCGATCGAGGACGTTCAAAAAAAGGACAGGCCGATGGCCGCGTCACTGGACGTCGTATGGTTTGTGCGTGGCTTTAGTACGCCTATTGGTTCAAAAGTGGTTCAGCTTTTTTAATATCTCGGCTCCCGCGCGATCGAGGACGTTCAAAAAAAAGACAGGCTTATGGCCACGTCACAGGACGACGTATGGTTTGGGCGTGGTTTTGATACACCCAGTAATTCAAACGTTGTTTAGTTTTTTTCAATATCTCGGCCCCTGCTCGATCGAGGAGGTTCAAAGAAAGGACAGGCTGATAGTCGTGTCACAGGAAGTCGTATGGTGTAGCCGTGGCTTCGATGCGACCAGTGGTTCAAATGTGGTTTAGTTTTTTTGAATATCGCAGCATTCGCCCGACTTAGGAGGTTCAAACAAAGCATAAGCTGATGGCCGCGTCACAGACAGTCGTATGGGGTGGGGTGGCTCGATACGACCAGTGGTTCACATGTGGTTTAGTTTTCTTGCATATCGCAGCATTCGCCTGACTTATGAGGTTCAAACAAAGGACAGGCTTATGGCCACGTCACAGGACGACGTATGGTTTGGGCGTGGCTTTGATACGCCCAGTAATTCAAAGGTTGTTTAGTTTTTTTTAATATCTCGGCCCCTGCTCGATCGAGGAGGTTCAAACAAAGGACAGGCTGATAGTCGTGTCACAGGTAGTCGTATGGTGTAGCCGTGGCTTCGATGCGACCAGTGGTTCAAATGTGGTTTAGTTTTTTTGAATATCGCAGCTTTCGCCCGACTTAGGAGGTTCAAACAAAGCATAAGCTGATGGCCGCGTCACAGACAGTCGTATGGTGTGGGCGTGGCTCGATACGACCAGTAGTTCAAATGTGGTTTAGTTTTCTTGCATATCGCAGCATTCGCCTGACTTAGGAGGTTCAAACAAAGGACAGGCTTATGGCCACGTCACAGGACGACGTATGGTTTGGGCGTGGCTTTGATACGCCCAGTAATTCAAAGGTTGTTTAGTTTTTTTTAATATCTCGGCCCCTGCTCGATCGAGGAGGTTCAAACAAAGGACAGGCTGATAGTCGTGTCACAGGAAGTCGTATGGTGTAGCCGTGGCTTCGATGCGACCAGTGGTTCAAATGTGGTTTAGTTTTTTTGAATATCGCAGCATTCGCCCGACTTAGGAGGTTCAAACAAAGCATAAGCTGATGGCCGCGTCACAGACAGTCGTATGGGGTGGGGGTGGCGCGATACGATCAGTGGTTCACATGTGGTTTAAATTTCTTGCATATCGCAGCATTCGCCTGACTTAGGAGGTTCAAACAAAGGACAGGCTAACGGCCGCGTCGCAGGACGTCGTATGGTTTAGACGTGGCTTCAATACGCCGATTGGTTCAAAAGTGGTTCAGCTTTTTTAATATCTCGGCTCCCGCGCGATGGAGGACGTTCAAAAAAAGGACAGGCCGATGGCCGCGTCACTGGACGTCGTATGGTTTGTGCGTGGCTTTAGTACACCCAGTGGTTCAAAAAAGGTTCAGCTTTTTTAATATCGCAGCACCCGCGCGATCGAAGAGGTTCCAAAAAAGGACAGGCCGATGGCCGTGTCACAGGATCGCGTATGGTTTGGTCGTGGCTTCGGTACACAAAGTGGTTCAAAGGTTGTATAGTTTTTTTTAATATCTCGGCCCCTGCTCGATCGAGGAGGTTCAAGCAAAGGACAGGCTGATAGTCGTGTCACAGGACGTCGTATGGTTTGAACGTGGCTTCAATACGCCCAGTGGTTCAAAAGTGATTTAGCTTTTTTAATATCGCAGCACCCGCGCGACCTACGAGGTTCAGACAAAGGACAGGCTAACGGCCGCGTCACAGGACATCGTATTGTTCGGCCGTGGCTTCGATACGACCAGTGGTTCAAATGTGGTTTCATTTTTCTGAATATCGCAGCATTCGCCCGACTTAGAAGGTTCAAACAAAGCACAGGCTGATAGTCGTGTCACAGGAAGTCGTATGGTTTGGGCGTGGCTTCAATACGCCCAGTGGTTCAAAAGTGGTTCGGCTTTTTTAATATCGCAGTACCCGCGCGACCTAAGAGGTTCACACAAAGGACAGGCTTATGGCCACGTCACAGGACGGCGTATGGTTTGGGCGTGGCTTTGATACGCCCAGTAATTCAAAGGTTGTTTAGTTTTTTTTAATATCTCGGCCCCTGCTCGATCGAGGAGGTTCAAACAAAGGACAGGCTAACGGCCGCGTCGCAGGACGTCGTATGGTTTAGACGTGGCTTCAATACGCCTATTGGTTCAAATGTGGTTTATTTTTTTTGAATATCGCAGCTTTCGCCCGACTTAGGAGGTTCAAACAAAGCATAAGCTGATGGCCGCGTCACAGACAGTCGTATGGTGTGGGCGTGGCTCGATACGACCAGTGGTTCACATGTGGTATAGTTTTCTTGCATATCGCAGCATTCGGCTGACTTATGAGGTTCAAACAAAGGACAGGCTTATGGCCACGTCACAGGACGACGTATGGTTTGGGCGTGGCTTTGATACACCCAGTAATTCAAACGTTGTTTAGTTTTTTTCAATATCTCGGCCCCTGCTCGATCGAGGAGGTTCGAAAAAAGGACAGGCTGAGAGTCGTGTCACAGGAAGTCGTATGGTGTAGCCGTGGCTTCGATGCGACCAGTGGTTCAAATGTGGTTTCATTTTTCTGAATATCGCAGCATTCGCCCGACTTAGGAGGTTCAAACAAAGCACAGGCTGATAGTCGTGTCACAGGAAGTCGTATGGTTTGGGCGTGGCTTCAATACGCCCAGTGGTTCACATGTGGTTTAGTTTTCTTGCATATCGCAGCATTCGCCTGACTTATGAGGTTCAAACAAAGGACAGGCTTATGGCCACGTCACAGGACGACGTATGGTTTGGGCGTGGCTTTGATACGCCCAGTAATTCAAACGTTGTTTAGTTTTTTTCAATATCTCGGCCCCTGCTCGATCGAGGACGTTCAAAAAAAGGACAGGCCGATGGCCGCGTCACTGGACGTCGTATGGTTTGTGCGTGGCTTCGGTACGCAAAGTGGTTCAAAGGTTGTATAGTTTTTTTTAATATCTCGGCCCCTGCTCGATCGAGGAGGTTCAAGCAAAGGACAGGCTGATAGTCGTGTCACAGGACGTCCTATGGTTTGAACGTCGCTTCAATACGCCCAGTGGTTCAAAAGTGATTTAGCTTTTTTAATATCGCAGCACCCGCGCGACCTACGAGGTTCAGACAAAGGACAGGCTAACGGCCGCGTCACAGGAATTCGTATGGTGTGGGCGTGACTTCGATACGACTAGTGGTTCAAATTGGTTTATTTTTTTTGAATATCGCAGCTTTCGCCCGACTTAGGAGGTTCAAACAAAGCATAAGCTGATGGCCGCGTCACAGACAGTTGTATGGTGTGGGCGTGGGTCGATACGACCAGTGGTTCATATGTGGTTCAATTTTTTTGTATATCGCAGCATTCGCCTGACTTAGGAGGTTCAAACAAAGGACAGGCTTATGGCCACGTCACAGGACGACGTATGGTTTGGGCGTGGCTTTGATACGCCCAGTAATTCAAAGGTTGTTTAGTTTTTTTTAATATCTCTGCCCCTGCTCGATCGAGGAGGTTCAAACAAAGGACAGGCTGATAGTCGTGTCACAGGAAGTCGTATGGTGTAGCCGTGGCTTCGATGCGACCAGTGGTTCAAATGTGGTTTAGTTTTTTTGAATATCGCAGCATTCGCCCGACTTAGGAGGTTCAAACAAAAGACAGGCTTATGGCCACGTCACAGGACGACGTATGGTTTGGGCGTGGCTTTGATACGCCCAGTAATTCAAAGGTTGTTTAGTTTTTTTTAATATCTCGGCCCCTGCTCGATCGAGGAGGTTCAAACAAAGGACAGGCTGATAGTCGTGTCACAGGTAGTCGTATGGTGTAGGCGTGGCTTCGATGCGACCAGTGGTTCAAATGTGGTTTAGTTTTTTTGAATATCGCAGCTTTCGCCCGACTTAGGAGGTTCAAACAAAGCATAAGCTGATGGCCGCGTCACAGACAGTCGTATGGTGTGGGCGTGGCTCGATACGACCAGTGGTTCACATGTGGTTTAGTTTTCTTGCATATCGCAGCATTCGCCTGACTTAGGAGGTTCAAACAAAGGACAGGCTTATGGCCACGTCACAGGACGACGTATGGTTTGGGCGTGGCTTTGATACGCCCAGTAATTCAAAGGTTGTTTAGTTTTTTTTAATATCTCGGCCCCTGCTCGATCGAGGAGGTTCAAACAAAGGACAGGCTGATAGTCGTGTCACAGGAAGTCGTATGGTGTAGCCGTGGCTTCGATGCGACCAGTGGTTCAAATGTGGTTTAGTTTTTTTGAATATCGCAGCTTTCGCCCGACTTAGGAGGTTCAAACAAAGCATAAGCTGATGGCCGCGTCACAGACAGTCGTATGGTGTGGGCGTGGCTCGATACGACCAGTGGTTCACATGTGGTTTAGTTTTCTTGCATATCGCAGCATTCGCCTGACTTAGGAGGTTCAAACAAAGGACAGGCTTATGGCCACGTCACAGGACGACGTATGGTTTGGGCGTGGGTTTGATACGCCCAATAATTCAAAGGTTGTTTAGTTTTTTTTAATATCTCGGCCCCTGCTGAAACGAGGATGTTCAAAAAAAGGACAGGCCGATGGCCGCGTCACTGGACGTCGTATGGTTTGTGCGTGGCTTTAGTACGCCTATTGGTTCAAAAGTGGTTCAGCTTTTTTAATATCTCGGCTCCCGCGCGATCGAGGACATTCAAAACAAGGACAGGCTTATGGCCACGTCACAGGACGACGTATGGTTTGGGCGTGGTTTTGATACACCCAGTAATTCAAACGTTGTTTAGTTTTTTTCAATATCTCGGCCCCTACTCGATCGAGGAGGTTCAAAGAAAGGACAGGCTGATAGTCGTGTCACAGGAAGTCGTATGGTGTAGCCGTGGCTTCGATGCGACCAGTGGTTCAAATGTGGTTTAGTTTTTTTGAATATCGCAGCATTCGCCCGACTTAGGAGGTTCAAACAAAGCATAAGCTGATGGCCGCGTCACAGACAGTCGTATGGGGTGGGGGTGGCTCGATACGACCAGTGGTTCACATGTGGTTTAGTTTTCTTGCATATCGCAGCATTCGCCTGACTTATGAGGTTCAAACAAAGGACAGGCTTATGGCCACGTCACAGGACGACGTATGGTTTGGCCGTGGCTTTGATACGCCCAGTAATTCAAAGGTTGTTTAGTTTTTTTGATTATCTCGGCCCCTGCTCGATCGAGGAGGTTCAAACAAAGGACAGGCTGATAGTCGTGTCACAGGTAGTCGTATGGTGTAGGCGTGGCTTCGATGCGACCAGTGGTTCAAATGTGGTTTAGTTTTTTTGAATATCGCAGCTTTCGCCCGACTTAGGAGGTTCAAACAAAGCATAAGCTGATGGCCGCGTCACAGACAGTCGTATGGTGTGGGCGTGGCTCGATACGACCAGTAGTTCACATGTGGTTTAGTTTTCTTGCATATCGCAGCATTCGCCTGACTTAGGAGGTTCAAACAAAGGACAGGCTTATGGCCACGTCACAGGACGACGTATGGTTGGGCGTGGCTTTGATACGCCCAGTAATTCAAAGGTTGTTTAGTTTTTTTTAATATCTCGGCCCCTGCTCGATCGAGGAGGTTCAAACAAAGGACAGGCTGATAGTCGTGTCACAGGAAGTCGTATGGTGTAGCCGTGGCTTCGATGCGACCAGTGGTTCAAATGTGGTTTAGTTTTTTTGAATATCGCAGCATTCGCCCGACTTAGGAGGTTCAAACAAAGCATAAGCTGATGGCCGCGTCACAGACAGTCGTATGGGGTGGGGGTGGCGCGATACGATCAGTGGTTCACATGTGGTTTAAATTTCTTGCATATCGCAGCATTCGCCTGACTTAGGAGGTTCAAACAAAGGACAGGCTAACGGCCGCGTCGCAGGACGTCGTATGGTTTAGACGTGGCTTCAATACGCCGATTGGTTTAAAAGTGGTTCAGCTTTTTTAATATCTCGGCTCCCGCGCGATCGAGGACGTTCAAAAAAAGGACAGGCCGATGGCCGCGTCACTGGACGTCGTATGGTTTGTGCGTGGCTTTAGTACGCCCAGTGGTTCGAAAAAGGTTCAGCTTTTTTAATATCGCAGCACCCGCGCGATCGAAGAGGTTCCAAAAAAGGACAGGCCGATGGCCGTGTCACAGGATCGCGTATGGTTTGGTCGTGGCTTCGGTACGCAAAGTGGTTCAAAGGTTGTGTAGTTTTTTTTAATATCTCGGCCCCTGCTCGATCGAGGAGGTTCAAGCAAAGGACAGGCTGATAGTCGTGTCACAGGACGTCGTATGGTTTGAACGTGGCTTCAATACGCCCAGTGGTTCAAAAGTGATTTAGCTTTTTTAATATCGCAGCACCCGCGCGACCTACGAGGTTCAGACAAAGGACAGGCTAACGGCCGCGTCACAGGACATCGTATTGTTCGGCCGTGGCTTCGATACGACCAGTGGTTCAAATGTGGTTTCATTTTTCTGAATATCGCAGCATTCGCCCGACTTAGGAGGTTCAAACAAAGCACAGGCTGATAGTCGTGTCACAGGAAGTCGTATGGTTTGGGCGTGGCTTCAATACGCACAGTGGTTCAAAAGTGGTTCGGCTTTTTTAATATCGCAGTACCCGCGCGACCTAAGAGGTTCACACAAAGGACAGGCTTATGGCCACGTCACAGGACGACGTATGGTTTGGGCGTGGCTTTGATACGCCCAGTAATTCAAAGGTTGTTTAGTTTTTTTTAATATCTCGGCCCCTGCTCGATCGAAGAGGTTCAAACAAAGGACAGGCTAACGGCCGCGTCGCAGGACGTCGTATGGTTTAGACGTGGCTTCAATACGCCTATTGGTTCAAATGTGGTTTATTTTTTTTGAATATCGCAGCTTTCGCCCGACTTAGGAGGTTCAAACAAAGCATAAGCTGATGGCCGCGTCACAGACAGTCGTATGGTGTGGGCGTGGCTCGATACGACCAGTGGTTCACATGTGGTTTAGTTTTCTTGCATATCGCCGCATTCGCCTGACTTATGAGGTTCAAACAAAGGACAGGCTTATGGCCACGTCACAGGACGACGTATGGTTTGGGCGTGGCTTTGATACACCCAGTAATTCAAACGTTGTTTAGTTTTTTTCAATATCTCGGCCCCTGCACGATCGAGGAGGTTCAAAGAAAGGACAGGCTGATAGTCGTGTCACAGGACGTCGTATGGTTTGAACGTGGCTTCGATGCGACCAGTGGTTCAAATGTGGTTTAGTTTTTTTGAATATCGCAGCATTCGCCCGACTTAGGAGGTTCAAAAAAAGGACAGGCCGATGGCCGCGTCACTGGACGTCGTATGGTTTGTGCGTGGCTTCGGTACGCAAAGTGGTTCAAAGGTTGTATAGTTTTTTTTAATATCTCGGCCCCTGCTCGATCGAGGAGGTTCAAGCGAAGGACAGGCTGATAGTCGTGTCACAGGACGTCCTATGGTTTGAACGTGGCTTCAATACGCCCAGTGGTTCGAAAGTGATTTAGCTTTTTTAATATCGCAGCACCCGCGCGACCTACGAGGTTCAGACAAAGGACAGGCTTATGGCCACGTCACAGGACGACGTATGGTTTGGGCGTGGCTTTGATACGCCCAGTAATTCAAACGTTGTTTAGTTTTTTTCAATATTTCGGCCCCTGCTCGATCGAGGAGGTTCAAACAAAGGAGAGGCTGATAGTCGTGTCACAGGAAGTCGTATGGTGTAGCCGTGGCTTCGATGCGACCAGTGCTTCAAATGTGGTTTAGTTTTTTTTAATATCGCAGCATTCGCCCGACTTAGGAGGTTCAAACAAAGCATAAGCTGATGGCCGCGTCACAGACAGTCGTATGGTGTGGGCGTGGCTCGATACGACCAGTGGTTCACATGTGGTTTAGTTTTCTTGCATATCGCAGCATTCGCCTGACTTATGAGGTTCAAAAAAAGGACAGGCTTATGGCCACGTCACAGGACGACGTATGGTTTGGGCGTGGCTTTGATACACCCAGTAATTCAAACGTTGTTTAGTTTTTTTCAATATCTCGGCCCCTGCACGATCGAGGAGGTTCAAAGAAAGGACAGGCTGATAGTCGTGTCACAGGACGTCGTATGGTTTGAACGTGGCTTCGATGCGACCAGTGGTTCAAATGTGGTTTAGTTTTTTTGAATATCGCAGCATTCGCCCGACTTAGGAGGTTCAAAAAAAGGACAGGCCGATGGCCGCGTCACTGGACGTCGTATGGTTTGTGCGTGGCTTCGGTACGCAAAGTGGTTCAAAGGTTGTATAGTTTTTTTTAATATCTCGGCCCCTGCTCGATCGAGGAGGTTCAAGCGAAGGACAGGCTGATAGTCGTGTCACAGGACGTCCTATGGTTTGAACGTGGCTTCAATACGCCCAGTGGTTCAAAAGTGATTTAGCTTTTTTAATATCGCAGCACCCGCGCGACCTACGAGGTTCAGACAAAGGACAGGCTAACGGCCGCGTCACAGGAATTCGTATGGTGTGGGCGTGACTTCGATACGACTAGTGGTTCAAATTGGTTTAGTTTTTTTGAATATCGCAGCACCTGCGATAATTAGGAGGTTCGAACAAAGGACAGGCATATGGCGGCGATACAGGACGTCGTAGGGTTCGGGCGTGGCTTCAATATGCTCAGTGGTGCAAAGGTTGTAAGGTTTTTTTTAATATCTCGGCTTCCGCGCGATCGAGGTGGTTCAAAAAAAGGACAGGTCGATGGCTGCGTCACTGGACATCGTATGGTCGCGTCACAGGAATTCGTTTGGTGTGGGCGTGACTTCGATACGCCCAGTGGTGCAAAAGTGGTTGAGTTTTTTTTTAATATCTGTTCGTCCACGCGACCTAGGAGGTTCAAACGAAGAACAAGCTGACGGCCGCGTTACAGGACGTCGTATGGTTTGAACGTGGCTTCAATGCGCCCAGTGCTTAAAAAGTCGTTCAGTTTTTTTTTAAATATCTCTTCTTCCGCGCGACCTAGGAGGTTTAAACCAAGAACAGGCTTATGGCCGCGTCACAGGACGTCGTAGGGTGTAGGCGTGACTTCAATACGCCAAGAGGTTCAAAAGTGGCTTAGTTTTTAATAAATATGTCTTCCTCCACGCGACTTAGGAGGTTCAAACAAAGGACAAGCTGATGTCCGCGTCACAGAACGTCGTATCGTTTGGGCGTGGTTTCAATACACCCAGTGGTTTAAAAGTGGTTAGTTTTTTCTTATATCGCAGGATTCGCGCGACCAAGGATAATCAAACAACGGACAGGCTTATGGCCGCGTCACAGGACGGCGTATGGTGGCGTCACAGGAAGTTGTATGGTGTGGGCGTTGCTTCAATACGCCCAGTGCTTAAAAAGTCGTTCAGTTTTTTTTTAAATATCTCTTCTTCCGCGCGACCTAGGAGGTTTAAACCAAGAACAGGCTTATGGCCGCGTCACAGGACGTCGTAGGGTGTAGGCGTGACTTCAATACGCCAAGAGGTTTAAAAGTGGCTTAGTTTTTAATAAATATGTCTTCCTCCACGCGACTTAGGAGGTTCAAACAAAGGACAAGCTGATGTCCGCGTCACAGAACGTCGTATCGTTTGGGCGTGGTTTCAATACACCCAGTGGTTTAAAAGTGGTTTAGTTTTTTCTTATATCGCAGGACTCGCGCGACCAAGGATAATCAAACAACGGACAGGCTTATGGCCGCGTCACAGGACGGCGTATGGTGGCGTCACAGGAAGTCGTATGGTGTGGGCGTGGCTTCAATACGCCCAGTGCTTAGAAAGTCGTTCAGTTTTTTTTTAAATATCTCTTCTTCCGCGCGACTTGGGGGTTCAAACAAAGGACAGGCTGATGGCCGCGTCACAGGACGTCGTAGGGTGTTAGCGTGACTTCAATACGCCAAGCGGTACAAAAGTGGTTAAGTTTTTTTAAATATCTTTTCCGCGCGACCTAAGAGGTTCACACAAAGGACAAGCTGATGTCCGCATCACAGGACGTCGTATCGTTTGGGCGTGGTTTCAATACACCCAGTGGTTTAAAAGTGGTTTAGTTTTTTCTTATATCGCAGGACTCGCGCGACCAAGGATAATCAAACAACGGACAGGCTTATGGCCGCGTCACAGGACGGCGTATGGTCGCGTCACAGGAAGTCGTATGGTGTGGGCGTGGCTTCAATACTCCCAGTGGTAAAAAAGTGGTTTAGTTTTTTTTTAAATATCTCTTCTTCCGCGCGACCTAGGAGGTTTAAACCAAGAACAGGCTTATGGCCGCGTCACAGGACGTCGTAGGGTGTAGGCGTGACTTCAATACGCCAAGAGGTTCAAAAGTGGCTTAGTTTTTAATAAATATGTCTTCCTCCACGCGACTTAGGAGGTTCAAACAAAGGACAAGCTGATGTCCGCGTCACAGAACGTCGTATCGTTTGGGCGTGGTTTCAATACACCCAGTGGTTTAAAAGTGGTTTAGTTTTTTCTTATATCGCAGGACTCGCGCGACCAAGGATAATCAAACAACGGACAGGCTTATGGCCGCGTCACAGGACGGCGTATGGTGGCGTCACAGGAAGTCGTATGGTGTGGGCGTGGCTTCAATACGCCCAGTGCTTAGAAAGTCGTTCAGTTTTTTTTTAAATATCTCTTCTTCCGCGCGACCTAGGAGGTTTAAACCAAGAACAGGCTTATGGCCGCGTCACAGGACGTCGTAGGATGTAGGCGTGACTTCAATACGCCAAGAGGTTCAAAAGTGGCTTAGTTTTTAATAAATATGTCTTCCTCCACGCGACTTAGGAGGTTCAAACAAAGGACAAGCTGATGTCCGCATCACAGGACGTCGTATCGTTTGGGCGTGGTTTCAATACACCCAGTGGTTTAAAAGTGGTTTAGTTTTTTCTTATATCGCAGGACTCGCGCGACCAAGGATAATCAAACAACGGACAGGCTTATGGCCGCGTCACAGGACGGCGTATGGTCGCGTCACAGGAAGTCGTATGGTGTGGGCGTGGCTTCAATACTCCCAGTGGTAAAAAAGTGGTTTAGTTTTTGTTCATAAAAACATAATTTTATATAAATTTAATTTTAAATTTTTATCTTTGTATAACAAATAATTACATTTGAATATTATAGATTTTAAGTACTCATAATTGTAACACATTAATAAAATTCCTAATTGTCAGCACATTTCTAACTTCACATTCCAGACGTAACCTGATACTATGTCTTTCTAAAACAATTATTCTCTATCTACAAACACAAAAATTTGTTGAGATATGCAAAATTTCTTTAACGTTAAGAATTTATAATAACAATTGTAATGTACATAATTTTGTTACCATGTATTAGCTTTAGAATTAGTATATAAGCAAATTTTTTGATTAATAAATTTTAGAATTTAATTGACAGTGAACAAAGACTTTTAGTGGATCTTTAGGTGAGTCTGCCTAAAGCATTGTCAGAATTCTTTCTAAACATTGTGTAGTGGTATCAAGAGCCATTTACACCTTCATCACTGGTCTAGGTTTATGTGCCTTAGATCTTTCACACGGTTACATTTATCTTCATTTTTTAAAAAGAAATCTGAACATTTTGACTATTTACATCTTCATCATTGATCTAGGTTTATGTGCCTCAGATCTCTTCTACGATTAAATTTCATCTTCAAATTAAAGGCAATTTGAACATTTTGGTGACCCCGACGTGATTCTGAAGAAAGACATTCAGATTCACCGATACAATATTTTGTTTGTTGGTTTGTCTCTTTCTCCTTTTCTTTGCTTGGAGGTCTCATCATATAAACTCACAGCAACAACATGAGTCTTGATGAACTAACATCTGCTCAGCAAGCAACAGGTGATGAAATCAAACGTATCATCGCTAATTACAAAAAGGACTCTACTTCTCGCAAAACAGAGGAATATTTGAACCAACGCATACAGAGACTTGACGAACTGTGGGAAAATTTTGAAGAAACTAATACCAAAATATACACCCAGTACTCATCAGAGCGGCATCATGCCTATTTTTCAAAGGATTATTACAGGGGCATACAACAACTCTATGAAGCTTCAAGACAAACTATGGTAGAATTAAAGCAAGGGCTGACAACAGGAACTATGCCAAAACTAGTTACAGGTACTGGTCCTGTCACTCAGTCCACGCTAAAACAATCTGAGTCCAGTGCAGCGACTGGTCCAGGTGTTATCAAAGGCAATTATAATCAGGATTGTGATAATAACATAATTCAACTACACAACTTACTGATTCAAAGAATCCACAAAATTATCTGCAGTATCGATTTGAATGTACAACAGCCTCCTCAATACTACCAACTGAAAGTAAAAACAATCGAGCAACATTGGAACACAATCAGTGCGTATCACAACATATTAATAACACAAGCAGATGCTGTCGGTCCATCATATGATATGGAAAAGTATTTCGACGTAGAAGAACGAATGCAGGAAGTTCTTCTGCAATTATACAAACTAGCCAATCAACATGAAGTGCAAAACCTACAACAACAAGGCAATCAAGAAATAACGTTAAACTTCCCAAAAAAGAATTGACCAAATTTAATGGCGATTATCTGAAGTGGCGTCATTTTCGAGATTTATTTACAGAATTAGTGCATAATCGATCAATCGGCGGGTGTGAAAAGCTAATGTATTTGAAGACCAGCTTAACAGGTGAAGCCGAAAAATTATTCAAGCACCTTGCTACTTCAGATATCAATTACACTACAGCATGGAAAATAATAAATGATAGATACGAAAACAAAAGACTTCTAGTTACTGCTTTATTATCTAAACTACTCGCTCAGCCATCAACATCAAGTGAACGTCCAATTACAATAAGAACACTACATGACACCACTCAAGAATGTATATTTGCTCTACAAAATCTCGGTATCAACACTAAAAATTGGGATCCTTTGTTGCTGCATGTATTATTGAAATGTGTGGACAGAGAAACACATGCTCTTTGGGAACAAAGCTTGAATGAACCAAGAGCACTGCAATCACTGGATAAATTTCTGAATTTTCTTGAAACAAGGTTCCAGGCTCTGGAAGCTTTAGGAAACAAATCAAAAACGGAAGCAAAAACTTCAAATACATACAAGGCTTTATCCACAACTATCAGGAGCACATGTCATTCTTGCAACAATAATCATCAACTGTATTCATGCCCAAAATTCTTACAATTATCTCCCTCCAAACGTATAGAGTTAGTGAAAAAAGCAAACCTATGCTTGAATTGTCTTAAATGTGGCCATAATTCTAAAAGGTGTCCTTCAAGAGGGTGCACCAAGTGTGGCAAAAGGCACAACACCCTACTTTATCTAGAGTTTTTACAACAAAATACGTCCGTTTCTAGCAACACTCCACAACCAAGCATACAACAAAAAGGGACACAACTGATCACTCCTACAAGCAAATCAACAAATGAGCAGTCCACTTCACTCACCACTAAACTTAAGGGAGAAATGAACACTTACGTACTACTAGGCACCGTCAATGTAAAAATAGCCGACAATCACGGCTCATTTATCAAGTGTCGAGCTATTCTCGATTCAGGCTCTCAAATCAATCTAATAACGGAAAAGATGGTTCGAAAATTAGGTATAACTACTACAGAGCTCTCAATGAACATTGAAGGAATTGGGTCTCGTAAACAACTCACACGAAAACGAGCTACCATTTTAATACAATCTTGCATCAACGGATTTAGCACTCACTTGGAAGTTTTTGTCATGCCTCAAATTATTTCACCACATCCAACACAAGCAATCAACATTTCAGACTGGCCCATTCCAGAGAATCTGCCATTAGCAGATCCATTCTTTTATGAGTCTAAAATAATAGATCTTCTTATAGGTGCAGAGCTATATTTTTCAATTTTTTCAATAGGACAACTCAAATTAGGCGATTCAATACCAACGTTACAAAACACCGTCTTCGGTTGGGCTGTGGCAGGCAAAATTGATGGGACACAACAAGAAAATGCCACGTGCGGCATACTATCAAATGAGGCAGCTTTTGAAAAGCAGATAGAGCACTGCTGGCTATTGGACGATAACAACTTACAAGTAAAAACAATGACAACGGCAGAAAAACGCTGTGAAATCTTACTCAAAATACAACAAGGAATCAAGATGGTCGATTTGTGGTCAAACTGCCATTTACAGATGACCCAACAACACTTGGAGAATCTAAAAATATAGCATATCAATGGTTCATGGCTCTGGAAAGAAAATTAAGCCAAAACACTGAACTAAGAAACCAATATGTTAAATTTATGGAAGAATACATCTCACTCGGTCATATGGAAAAAATAAATTTTAACAGTATATAGTAAAAAAACCTTATTATTTCCTTCCTCATCACTGCGTTTTGAAACCCGACAGCAGTACCACAAAGTTAAGAGTTGTCTACGATGCTTCAGCAAAAACCGACACTAACATATCGCTAAATGACATTTTGGCCACAGGACCTACAGTGCAAGATGATGTCTTCACTATCCTACTACGTTTTCGCATGCACAAATATGCTATGACTGCCGACATCGAAAAAATGTATCGTCAGGTACAAGTACACGAATCTGATCGTAAATTTCAACTGATATGGTGGCGAAACAATCCCGAAGACAGATTGAAGTGTTACAGGTTGTGCACAGTAACTTACGGCACAACATCTGTCCCTTATCTGGCAACAAGATGTCTAAAAAGCCTTGCTCAAGAAAAATCCACTGAACAACCTTTGGGAGCTGAAGTATTGGAACGTGATTTTTATGTTGATGACGTCCTCACAGGTGCAAACGATCTGAGCATAGCATTGGAAACACAAAAACAACTACAAGATATATTGATGTCAGCGAGATTCACTCTTAGGAAGTGGTGTGCCAACCATCCAGCTTTATTGGAAAGTATAAGGCCACAGGATCAAGAGATTCAATTAGATTTTGAAAAATCGAATTAAGAACAAGTCAAAACCGTAGGACTGAGCTGGCTTCCAAAATCTGACGAGTTATCAATAAAAACAAGATGGAAGGAATGTAAAAGAATTACAAAAAGAACAGCATATTCAGATATATCCCGTTTGTTTGATCCATTAGGTTTGCTAGCTCCCGTAGTGGTATTAGCAAAGGTGTTTTTACAAAAATTGTGGCAATTAAAGTGTGACTGGGATGCTGCACTTACGCAGGAATTGTACAGCTATTGGTTAGCTTATCGCAAAAACCTAAAGGAACTTCAAAAAATCAAAATACCACGTCACATATTTGCAAACAAAGCATCAAAAAATACACAATTACATATTTTCGCTGATGCATCAGAAAAGGCATATGGTGCAGCTGCATATGTACGATCCGTTCACTCAGATAAAACCATAACAATAAGACTACTTTGTGCCAAATCGAGAGTTGCGCCTATAAAGCAAATAACACTACCACGTTTAGAGCTGTGTGCGGCCAAACTGGCAGCAGAACTAGCCCATCGACTACAGGTGCCTATATTCTTATGGTCAGATTCAGAAATAGTGCTGTCTTGGATAAATTCATCATGCTCTACATACCACACCTTTGTAGCCAACAGAATCTCCGTCATACAACAGTTAACAATTGCTGAACAATGGCGACACGTTCGCTCCAAAGACAACCCAGCAGATATACTGTCTAGAGGAATATCACCAGAAAAACTATCACAATGCACAACTTGGTTCTATGGCCCAGCATTTTTACATGGAGCAGAAACAGTATGGCCACAACCTTTTATTAAAAAGCCCACAGAAACAGAATTAGAAAAAAGACGACCAGCAAGGGTCATAGCTGTCACCTCAACACAAAACGAAGACATTCTACAAAGAATAACTCCCACAAATTCTTTCAGAAAGGTACAACGTATTATGGCTTACGTACGTCGATTCATTAATTTAAAAAAAATCAAAAACGATAAATTAGTGCTCACAGCAAATGAGCTCGAGGAAAGTAAAAACCTACTAATCAAGTTGATGCAAAGACAAGAAATGAAGGACGACTACAAACATCTCGAGCAATTTAAGGAAGTCGCAAAGAACAGCCCCATTAGTAACCTTGCACCATTTTTAGACGTAAATCAGATCATGAGGGTAGGAGGACGTCTAGAGGCATCAAGTTTAACATATCAAGCCAAGCACCCAATGCTGCTTCCATATTCCCATCATCTCACCTAGTGTCTATTGAACGACATTCACAAGGAGCACATGCATGTAGGTCCTCAAGGTCTATTGGCTATAGCAAGACAAACAGTATGGCCAATAAAAGGAAAAATATTAGCTCGTTCGGTTGTACAGCATTGCGTGACATGTTCCAGAAGTAACCCAAAACTATTAAATCAGATAATGGGAAACCTACCCAAGAACAGAGTGGAGCCTGCTAGGCCCTTCATAAAAACAGGAGTCGATTTTTGTGGCCCAATACAAACGCATTTCAAAATTCGTGGAAAGAGACCACAAAAATCCTATATAGCGGTCTTCTGTTGCTTCGCAAGTAGATAGATAGATATTTAGGGGCTATTGTTGCACTTCGACCTTTATAGATCTTTTGTACAGCCCGTGCTTCTCATAGGTTTAGGCTTTTAATGAATCCTAAAATTCTATGAGAAGGTGCACACCAAACTTCTTCTGGTTTTAGAAAAAGTTGATGCATATGTTGCACTCTTTTAGAGGCCAACGCCTCACATTCGCATAAAATGTGTTTTGAGGTCTCCTTGGCCTCCTTGCAGAATCTGCATTTGTCATCCTCTTGTAGCCCAATCCTACTTAAATGATAATTAAGTGGACATTGCCCGGTGAGAAGACTCGTGATGGTTCTTAACTCAGTTTAATAAACTCCTTCGCTTGTTGATTACCGGGAGTTTTTTCCCAGTGGGGGATACATTTCTTCATTTCCCATTCCCTAATATTATGTTTTGTGTGGCTTCGTGGTAGTCCACAGAAGGGTTCTGGTCCGAGGAAATTTGAGTTGGCACCTTTCTTAGCCAGAGAGTCTGCCAGCTCATTACCTCTGATACCTTCATGTCCTGGGACCCATATAAGGTAGACTTTGTTTGTTTTAGCAAGTCTTTTAACAGTCGTTAGGCAGTCCCATACTAGCCTCGATACAACCTTATGTGAATTGAAAGCTTTAACTGCTGCCTGACTGTCCGAGATTATGTAGACTGTGGCCTTATTGAATCCTTTTTTTAGGCATTCAGTGGCGCACATGTCTATCGCATGTATTTCAGCTTGGAAAACCGATGCATGTTTGCCTAGGGATTTAAAAAGGCTTTCTTTTAGGCCTGTTACCCCTGCTCCTACACCTTGCTCGGTTTTTGAGCCATCTGTGTACCATATTGAGGCACCTTTTTCAAGGGTTATTTGGTTTTCGCGCCATGATTTGCGATCCGGAAATATTACTTTGAATGGCTTCTCAAAGTTTAATATTGTTTCCATCTCGTCAGTCACTTGACTGATTTGGTAGTTCTTAAATTCTTCAAGAATTTTAAGATTGTGTGTGAGATTACCCATTTTGAGTTCTCTCTTTCTCTGAAATTTTAAGGCCCAATTAAGTGCCTCTTTCTTAATTTGTATATTAAGAGGAGGCAGATTGAGCATGGATTCTAGTGCTGCCGTTGAAGTAGTTCTTAGAGCTCCTGTGATACTGAGACACGCTAGTCTTTGTACTTTGTTGAGTCTATTTTGAACCGTTTTTTGATTTGTCTTTGGCCACCATATGGCTGAAGCATATGTGAGTATGGGTCTTATGATGGCCGTGTATGACCAATAAACCATTCTCGGTTTTAGTCCCCATGTTTTGCCAAAGAGTCTGTTGCAGTTCCATAGGGCAATGGTGGCCTTTTCAATGGACTTGTTGATTTGTTTGTTCCAGGTGAGTTTGCTGTCTAGAATGATTCCTAGATATTTAACTTCATCTGAGAATTCTATTTGTGTTCCTTTTAGGGAAGGTTTCTTTAGTTGTATTTTCCTTCTTCTAGTGAAGGGTACAATGGTAGTTTTGTGAGGATTTATGGATAGATTTTCCTCACAACACCTGTTAATATATCATTAACTAACAAAAACCAATAATTTACTATTTTTTAAATAACATAATTTTAAGATACACCCTGTATCATAAGCTAATTACGTACATTTAAATATATCATAATTTAGTTAAAATTGTAACTCTAAATTTGTTTATAACAATAATGTGCTAATTCAGCATTAACTTACAGTACAGTGAACTAAAAAGCTGTACAATTGTGATGACACATGTTAAATTTGCATTTTTTCATATATTTGGTAATATTGATAATTGAATAATTTTACATTAGAGGTAAATGCAATTTGAAAATAATTTTTATAAATATTTTATACGTATACAATTGTTGTTGCAACTAATATGTCATTATTCTTTTCCTTATTATTAATTACTATTAATATTGTATTAAAAAATTGGTGGTCAATATTGATATGTAAGCGATTTTTTTGTATAAAAGAACGCAATTATTCAATAAAGAATTAGTAGCTGTTTTACAGTGAGTTTAAGCCTTTTTCTTCGATTTCCTTTGGTGAGGCTGCCAAGGGCACTGTAAGTTTTGGAATTTTATGTTCAAGTATTGTACTTGAATATAATACACTTGTTGTTTTATTCCTTCGTGATAAATATTTTTTTTTCCTTCTCTTTGGGTGAGTGTTCAAGTTTAGTACTTGAATACAAATTACTTTAACTTTAAAACAGGGTGTTAGTACAAATATTGTATTTGTACTAAAGAATTTTATTTAACTTGTATAAACCAGAGTTTTGGTACAGGTATTGTATTTGTACCAGGAAAATTTAGAGAATATTTAAGAAGTACAAATTTTTGTATTTGTGCTTTAATTTGCAAGGTGGTATAGAACTTCCTTGCGTTACATATATACGGCAATTAAAAGCCTTTGCCTAAACATTGGTGACCCCGACGTGATGGATAACATATTTGAGCGACAAGCTGAGTTAGGGAGTGAGCTTGAACGGAAGTGGACGAACTTTAAAAAGGATTCCGCTTCTAGAAAAACTGAACAGTATTTATTAGACCGTTTACAAGCTATAGGACACATATGGACCGAACTTGACGAAAATCATAAGAAATTATTAGAGAATGAGACTACATATACTGAACATCCCTATTTTAAGAAAAAATACTTTTAAAACGCGAAAGGTATATTTGAACAATTTAAGGGTCAAATAAGCAAACTTATAGAGAAAGCACGAGACGGGAGTAATGAAACCAACAAACTTGTCCCAAAATCATCAACATCAACGTTGCAACAAGACATCGGATCAAAGGAGGCAAATATAACTGATACTGCCGAATCCTCAAAATTACTACGTCGTCAGAAGACTTTAATGAAAACAATTGTGCATTGTATACAAGATATAGAAGCTGAGTTAAACTCAACAAGATCCAACGCATACTACAAGGTTCAGATTGACACTTTGCAGCAATATCAAAGGGAAATGATGAAAAATCATCATTCCATATCAGAATCAACGCCTGAAGAAATACCGGATTATGATTCAGATTATTATTTGGAACTAAACGCCTGGATTCAAGACACAGTTATAAGGATGTATGAAAGGCTTGAAGATAATACCACAATGAAACCCGCCACCGAAACACAGGGTAAGGCGCCTGTAAAACTTCCAAAAGTAAACATTCCAAAATTTGATGGAAATTATCTGCAGTGGCTTCAATTTCGAGATCTATTTTTTCAACTGGTGCATAATCAACCAATTGATAATTCACAAAAAATGTATTATTTGAAGGGTAATTTAACTGGAGAAGCTCACCGATTAATTCAACACCTTCCCACGTCCAAGGAAAATTATACAGCAGCATGGGAAATATTATGCAACCGATATGACAACAAACGTCTCTTAGTTAGTGAGCTGCTCAAAAGATTTTTGAATCAACCAGCATCGCATCAGGAATCAAGCCAAGCTATCAAAGTACTTCATGATGTGACAACAGAATGTGTCATGGGACTAAATCATCTCGGCATTTCAACTGAAACTTGGGACCCTATTCTAGTATACATTCTAACCAAAAAACTTGACAAAACGACTCTTACGCTGTATGAACAATCTGTAGCCTCCCCTCGTGACTTAAATCCATTGAAGGGTCTATTAGAGTTCTTAGAGACGAGATTTCAGTCGTTGGAAGCCATGAGTGGTAAGCAAAAGGTAACCTCGTCACCTGCAACGCTAGTAGGCACCGCTGTCAAAAAATACTGCGGGTGCAAGGTACCCCATCCTTTATACAGATGTGATGTTTTTAAAACAAAGAAACTAAACGATCGAATCGACCTAATAAAAAAGCATAATTTATGTTACAATTGTTTGCATGCAGGACATTCTGCTACCAATTGCAAGGCAAGAAGCTGTGTAAAGTGCAGTAAAAGACACCACACTCTGATACATCCTGACGAAACAACTCCTGTACGTAGAGAAAATGCGACAGAAGTTACCAACAAAAGGGAATCCTCAAATTTGGCAACTAGATGTACTGCACCTGATGAGGGCTACGTGTTATTAAGTACTGCAAAGGTAAAAATTGTAGCCCATAATGGTAAGCATGTCAGCTGTAGAGCAATCATTGACTCAGGTTCTCAATCCAACTTTATAACTGATACTTTAGTGAAAAAACTCTGTCTTACTGGAATAGCTGATCGATTAGACATTCAGGGTCTTGGCAATCAAAAACAACAAGCCAGTAAAAGGGTTACATTTGTATTAAAATCAAAAAGTTCTGGGTATGAGACCTCTATGAATGCATATGTCTTACCTCGAATAATAGGACATCATCCTTCGACCACGTTTAATATCCAAACATGGAAAATTCCAAAAAATGTACAGTTAGCAGATCCAGAATTTTATCAACCCGCACGCATAGATTTGCTAATAGGAGCTGAAAAATTCTTCGAACTACTCAGCATAGGACAAATAAAGCTAGGTGATGGTCTCCCTGTACTTCAAAATACTGTCTTTGGGTGGGTTGTATCTGGATCAGTCGCACACGAGAGTGAACAAAATACTATCTGTGGTATTTGTACATGTGAAGATAATACATTGAATGCTCAAATTGAGAAATTTTGGACCTTAGAAGAACCAGAAAAACAGATAAAAATCATGAGCCCGGATCACCAAAAATGTGAGATGTTGTTCAACGAAACATGTCAAAGGGACAAAACAGGACGGTTTGTGGTAAGATTACCGTTTGCTCGCAGCCCAGACGTTTTAGGAAAATCTCAGGATATGGCTATTGCTCGTTTAAAAGCAATGGAGAAAAAATTTAAACGAGACAATAACCTAAAAATACAATACAAAGAATTCATGGATGAATATTTGAGATTAAATCATATGCAAGAAATTCCAAGCAATGAAATTCCCAGCTCAAGCTATTTCTTACCACACCACTGTGTTTTGAAACCCGACAGTACTACGACCAAACTGCGAGTGGTCTTCGATGCATCGGCCAAAACGTCATCAAACCTGTCTCTTAACGATATACTTTACACCGGTCCAAAAATTCAGAGTGATTTATTTTCAGTTCTGCTACGGTTTCGTCTACCTAAGTATGTGTTCACGGCAGACATAGAAAAAATGTATAGACAAATTGTCATCGACCCAGAAGACAGGAAGTACCAAATAATAGTCTGGAGGGATCATGAAAAACAAGCATTTAGATATTTCAAACTACAGACAGTAACCTATGGTGTCACGACAGCCCCATATCTTGCCATTAAGTGTTTGCAAAAGCTAGCTGAACAATACCAATCGCAATACCCACTAGGAGCCTCCTGTATTATGGAAAATCTATACGTAGATGATGCTATGGCAGGAAGTGACAATCTTCAGGAAGCCATAACAAAAAGAGATCAGCTAAACCAAATTTTACTTTCAGCAGGCTTTAAACTTAGAAAGTGGTGTGTCAATCATCCTGCGTTATTTCAAGATATTGCACCAGAAGATAGATCATCGCAGTTGGACGTATATGATGATGATCAGTATCACATAAAGACCCTAGGACTCAGTTGGTTCCCCAAATCAGACGAATTTCTCATTACAATAAATAATCAAGAACCCGACATCAGAGTAACAAAAAGAAAAATACTCGCCGAGATAGCTCACTTGTTCGACCCGTTAGGATTATTGAATCCAGTTATTGTCTCCGCCAAATTAATATTACAAAAATTATGGGAGCTTAAACTCGATTGGGATGCTGCAGTGCCTATGGAATTACATTCTCATTGGATCAAATACCGCTCTGAGTTAAATTGTTTAAAAGAAATACGAGTACCAAGGCACATGTTCAACAACCATATAGCAAAATCAGTACAATTACACGTTTTCTGTGACGCATCAGAGCAGGCATATGGAACAGCTATATATGTTCGTGCTGTTCTATCAGACGGAACCATCACTGTGCGGCTCCTTTGTGCAAAATCACGGCTTGCTCCTTTAAAAAAGACAACCTTACCCCGTCTGGAATTGTGCGCAGCCAAAATCGGTGCTGAACTGGCTCATCGAGTAAAGCAAGATCTATCCTTAACAGTACCTTGCTATTTTTGGTCAGATTCCATGATCGTTCTGGCCTGGATAAATTCTGCTTCCGCAATATATCATACGTTTGTGGCCAATAGAATCGCCACCATCCAGGAGTTATCGTCCGCTGAACAATGGTATCATGTACCATCAAAGGAAAATCCAGCCGATTGTCTTTCTCGAGGAGTAGCACCTAGCAAGCTCAAGAACCACAGTTTATGGTTTTATGGCCCTCTATTCCTATACAATTCAGAAAATAGGTGGAACGCTAAACAAATGATACCAGAAACAGAATTGGAAAAGAAGCAACCTAGAACTTCTTTGATAGCATCTGCATCGTCGAATCTTCAACTTGAACAAATTAATCACAAAAACTCATTTAGCCGGCTCCAGAGAATAATGGCCTACGTGTATCGTTTTATCCAGAATGGAATATCAGGTCATCCAAAACACAAAGCTCTAACAGTAGAAGAATTGGAAGCAGCTCAAAAAATAATATTAAAAACAATGCAAAGGCAAGAATTTCGTGACGATTATCTACACTTGGAACGAGAAGGTTCGGTCAGCTCTCAAAGCCCACTGATAAGTCTAACCCCGTTTTTAGATGAAGATGGAATTATAAGAGTAGGAGGTCGGTTAGAAAATGCTACCATATCGTACGATGCAAAGCATCCAGCACTTTTACCTTATGGGCATTCAATCACCAAAATGATCTTCACGGAATTACACCAACGCAGCTCGCATGTAGGACCTCAAACACTCTTGGCCTTGTCACGACAACGATTCTGGACCATCAAAGGCAAAACCGTAGCGCGTTCCGTTGTACAGAACTGCATACGTTGCTGCAAGGCAAAGCCTAAACTTTTGTCACAACTGATGGGAAATTTACCAACAGATAGGGTACAACCTGCCAGACCTTTTGTAAACGCAGGGGTAGATTTCTGTGGTCCATTTTGGGTACACCACAAAGGTAGAGGCGCCAGAGCAACAAAGGCGTATGTAGCAATCTTTTGTTGTTTTTCCACCAAAGCAGTACATATAGAAGTAGTCAGTGACCTTACCACGGAAGCGTTCATAGGTGCATTAAAACGATTTATAGGGAGACGAGGTCACTGCCGTAAGTTGTATTGCGATAATGCCACAAATTTCGTTGGAGCCAACAATCAGCTAAAGGAACTGCAAGAGATAATTTACGAGGAACGGGCATACCAATCTATTACCAAATTCTGCGGAACAAAAAATATCGATTTCCAGTTTATACCACCACGAGCTCCCCACTTTGGAGGTCTTTGGGAGGCTGCAGTGAAATCGGCAAAGCACCTTTTTGTTCGCAGCATCATGGGAGCTTCTATCACATACGAAGAATTGACGACTATAATGGTGGAAATAGAAGCAATTTTAAATTCGCGCCCGTTAACGCCTATGTCATCTGATCCCAACGACCTTACAGCGTTGACTCCAGGGCATTTTCTGGTAGGGGAACCATTAACGACGATGGTAGATGCTCATGCACGACCAGTGAAGGGCAATATGCTATACCGATGGAAATTAGTTGCCACGCTGAAAAATGAATTTTGGGAAAGGTGGACTCGAGAATATCTCTCAGAACTTCAACATCGACATAAATGGAAACAACAAGTCACCAAAATTCACCCAGGCATGATGGTTGTAATAAAGGAAGACAACACTCCTGTTCTCTCCTGGCCATTAGGAAGAATTGTGGAAGTTTTCAAGGGAAACGATGGTCTTGTCCGAGTAGTTAACGTAAGGACAGCGTCAGGTGTTCTAAAACGACCAGTTCATAAGTTGGCGCCCTTGCCAATAGAACAAGACACCATTGAAAATTACGACCCAATAGGAACGTCACTACCCACAAAACGAAGAGCTCCTGAAGACGAAATTAACCCAGACGACGCCCCAACCAGTGCCGTCCACGAAAGTGATTCAAAAGAGAAGGCCAAACGACATCGAGGCAACGCTGCAATTGGTTTACTTTTGACGACATGTGCACTTCTGCCAACGTTAGCAACTACACAAGCTATAATAAAGCCATTCAAAGCTCAGCCTGGTCTGTATTTTGAGAGAATAGGTCTCACCAACCTGATAATGGACGAATGGAAATTAGTTATATACTTCAACATGACAACATATTGGAGTGAACTCGAAAACATAAATAAAGGAGTAACACAGTTGGAAAACATATGCTCCAATTTCCATGATATGCAGACATGCACTCTTACCATTTTGCAGTTCAAGGAGGTAATTATGGATATTCGACATGGCAATGATCTGCTCCACTTCCATAACCGGTACAAACGGTCTCCTTTTGATTTTGTGGGTAATGTGGCTCATTCACTTTTCGGAGTATTGGACTCTGAATACGCAAAAAGAATGGCTCACATAATCGAGAATGTAGATGATAATCAGCACCAATTGCTGGATTTGCTAAAAAACCAGACCTCTATCATAGATTCAACGGTCAATATCTTTAATCAATCACAAACAGCTATGAACCAGCAAATCCATCGCCTAAATGTACATGTGAATTTGCTACAATCGGAAATTCGAGACCAGAAGTTAGAGGAAAGCTTCAATGCATTAGCTACACAACTTATATTAGTGATAAACCATTATCAAAAAATGCAAGCTGCGCTATTAGATGTTATTATCGACACTCATCATGGGAAGCTTAACCCTTTCCTATTAACACCACACCAACTACAACGACAAATAGCCATCATCAAGGAAAACTTACCTCCAGCAACACAACTGCCCACCGTACAAAACAACCTGCTACGATTCTACAATCTAATGGTAGTGGAAGGCTACGTATCACCAAACCAACTCATATTCCAAATAAAACTGCCTTTGTTATCTATGGAGGTCTACGAGCTACTTCAAATAACATCAGTTCCAGCTAAGATTAATAACACTTTCATCAGCATTCTACCATCAACTAGATATCTCATAGTTAACCTTCATCGGGATCTCTATTATCCAATTACGCAGCAAGGGCTAGAAAAATGTCTCACATTCAAGAATGATACGATTTTATGTAAACTAAACCAAGCATTACATAGAAGAGGGTCAGTCACAGGAGCATGCGAGATCAGTATATTGTCAAAATTTTCGAAACCAGATAGGTGCACCTTCATAAATCAAGCGGAACCAAAATCATGGATACCTTTACGTCAAACCAATCGCTGGATCTTTGTGATGAACAACCCAACAACAATCAATGTTCTTTGTGGTCATAACATGACACAATATAGTTTAGCCGGGTCAGGAACATTGGAACTTACACCTGGCTGCGTCCTGCGAGATAGAACGACAGTGATCCAGGCTCATAATGTGTATTACAGTTCAGCCACTGCATCATTTATTGAGCTAGCTAATGTCTCTGAGTTCAGTCAGTTGTCTGTTACAAATCAAATACAATGGAACCCAGTATCCGAACAGACAATTCTCCACAACATGACCGAATTAAAGCAAAGAATTGATGACCTGAAGAACCATCAGCATTTACAAAAGAGAGGTCATGAATATGACATACACCATTTCTCGTTAGGCTATGTCACACTCGGTATTGTACTAATCATCATCATTTATAACATTCATCAGCGAGTTCGTTACAACAGACAACAAACGCAAAGAAACCATCCGATTCCCGCTGCTAGACGGCATCAACAGCATAACTTCGAATTCGCTAAGGAAGAGGATACCAGTTGAACATTCGTTCAACGGTGGGGAGAATGTTAATATATCATTAACTAACAAAAACCAATAATTTACTATTTTTTAAATAACATAATTTTAAGATACACCCTGTATCATAAGCTAATTACGTACATTTAAATATATCATAATTTAGTTAAAATTGTAACTCTAAATTTGTTTATAACAATAATGTGCTAATTCAGCATTAACTTACAGTACAGTGAACTAAAAAGCTGTACAATTGTGATGACACATGTTAAATTTGCATTTTTTCATATATTTGGTAATATTAATAATTGAATAATTTTACATTAGAGGTAAATGCACTTTGAAAATAATTTTTATAAATATTTTATATGTATACAATTGTTGTTGCAACTAATATGTCATTATTCTTTTCCTTATTATTAATTACTATTAATATTGTATTAAAAAATTGGTGGTCAATATTGATATGTAAGCGATTTTTTTGTATAAAAGAACGCAATTATTCAATAAAGAATTAGTAGCTGTTTTACAGTGAGTTTAAGCCTTTTTCTTCGATTTCCTTTGGTGAGGCTGCCAAGGGCACTGTAAGTTTTGGAATTTTATGTTCAAGTATTGTACTTGAATATAATACACTTGTTGTTTTATTCCTTCGTGATAAATATTTTTTTTTCCTTCTCTTTGGGTGAGTGTTCAAGTTTAGTACTTGAATACAAATTACTTTAACTTTAAAACAGGGTGTTAGTACAAATATTGTATTTGTACTAAAGAATTTTATTTAACTTGTATAAACCAGAGTTTTGGTACAGGTATTGTATTTGTACCAGGAAAATTTAGAGAATATTTAAGAAGTACAAATTTTTGTATTTGTGCTTTAATTTGCAAGGTGGTATAGAACTTCCTTGCGTTACATATATACGGCAATTAAAAGCCTTTGCCTAAACAACACTATTTGTTAATAAGGTTTAGAGCCTTTTGGATTTACATAGATATTGTATCATCATCTATGCCTCTAACTGTTATTACTAGGTCATCTGCGTAACCTTGTGCTTCAAATCCTAGAGAATCAAGCCTGTATAGTAGATCATCAATTACTATAGACCATAGCAAAGGTGATAGAACCCCTCCTTGAGGGCAACCTTTGACGGCTTTAATCGTCTTTGATTTTTCTCCTAACGTAGCTTCGATTTCTCTTTGACTAAGCATTGCTTTAATCCAGTTAATTGTTGGGAGTTCACATCCCTTATTTAGGGCAGCCCTCGCAATTGATTCAAATGAGGTGTTGTCAAATGCTCCCTCAATGTCAATAAATGCGCTTAGCGCAATTTGTTTTGTGTCCATAGCTCTGTTTAACTTGTAAACTAAGCTGTGGAGAGCAGTTATAGTAGATTTGCCTGCTTGGTAAGCATGTTGATTAGCATTTAGAGGCTTTTTCACAAGAACGCTGTCTCTAATATGCTGATCAATTATTTTCTCCATTGTCTTTAGGAGAAAAGAGGACAGGCTGATAGGTCTATATGACTTTGGCTGGGCAACAAGACTTTTGCCCGCTTTGGGTATGAAGATTACTTTCGTTTTTCTCCACAGTTTGGGAATATAACCAATTCTAAAGCTTGCTTTAAACAAGTTAGTTAGGTTCGAAGAGATCCGTTCAGCTCCCTTTTGCAAGAGTGCTGGGTAGATACCGTCTCCCCCTGGTGCTTTGTATGGTTTGAAGCTATTTATCGCCCATAAGATTTTTTCTTTTGTAAAAATTTTATTGGCTAGACTATGAGTTCTATTTGAAACCCTTGTATGAGTTTCTTGTAGAACAATCTCGCTCTTTAGGTTTGTTGAGCCTGGGAAGTGTGTACTTAGTAATAGTTCTAAGGTTTCTTCCTGGTTCAGAGTGTATTCCCCATTAGGTTTTTCTAGTAAACCTATTCCGTTGGAGTGTACTTTTGAGAGAACTTTGTGAAGTCTTGCTGTTTGAGGTAACTCTGTAACACTCTCACAGAAGCTTCTCCAAGTTTTTCTTTTGGATTTTCTTAGTTCTTTATTGTATGCCGTTAAAGCTTTTTTGTACTCGGACCACTCTCCAGTACGTTTAGCTTTATTGAATAGTCTTCTGACTGAAGACCTTAATCTGCTTAGCTCCCGGTTCCACCAGGGAACATTTCTAGCGATCTGCTTTGGCTTTACCGGGCAGCTGTCATTAAAAGAACTTTGCAGGGAGTGTTGTAGTCTAGCCGCTGCTAGATCTAGTTCATCTCTGGTATCTATTATATGTTCCTGATCTATGCGATATCTCAGGAGTTCATCATATAAAGTCCAGTTAGTACATTTAGGGTTTTGATTGAATTGGATGTGTGAAACGTTTGCTTTTATGTCAAATCTAATGTGCATATGATCTGACATAGAAGTTTCATCCGACACATGCCAATCAATAATTTTTTCACAAATACTTGGAGTAGACAGGGTTAGGTCAAGGACTTCCTGCCTAATGACATTTCTAAAGGTGGGTTTATTGCCTACGTTATTAACTATAATATTATTACAATTAATATATTCTAAAAGGCACTCACCTCTTTTGTTAGTGTCTGAGCTTCCCCATAAAACATGATGAGCATTGGCATCACAGCTCAGAATCAGCTGGGTGTTGTTCTCCTTGCAGTACTGTACTAGTTTATGAGTTGAGCTAGGTGGAGGTTCTGCTTCTGTGCTGTCGAAGTAAGCGGAGGCTATTATAGCCTTTTGCTTACCCGACTCTGTAGGCACTTCCAACAGTACTGCCACCAGGTCTTGTGAGATAAATCCTGGAATTGGAGAAAAGTTTATATTGTTTTTTATCAACAAGGCTGTTCTGGGCCTGTTGGATTTATTATCGTAAATTAGCTTAAAATTTGGTGTGTTGAGTCCTTTTATTTGTCCTGTCAATGTCCATGGTTCTTGTATTAGTCCCATGTCCATGTTGTCCTTGATAAACCTTCGGCAAAGCACATCTGATGCAGCTTTGGAATGGTGAAGGTTTATCTGTGGGCATTTGATGTTGGTAGACATCTAAGGTTTGCCTCGATTGGAGTTGGGACTTTGCCCCTTTCTTGGGTTTACCTTGATGTTTACCATATTTTTTGGCTGCTATTTTGGCCTTTTCTGTAGAGGTTTTGGAGGTTGAGGCTGCTGGTTCTGTGAGGACTTTCTTGCCCTCACTTTCTTCCAGCTTTCTCTTTCCTCCTTCACCTCTACGACGAAGTCTGACTTCTCCGAATTTGAAACTAACTTTGAAGTCATTCTTCTTCAAGGCTTCCATAGACTTATGATCCACGGACAGAGTGACCAAGGCGGACGTTTTTTCATTGGCCCTTCTAATGATACGCCAATCGTCCACGTTGTACTCATTCTGGCCTTTAATGAGTCCTAATATGTCCTCACTTTTATCTTTTGCACTATTAGGGAAGTGACCAACCAGTATCTGAGTGCGAGGAATATCTTTCTCCTCGACCATCACCAGATTTGCCCCTTCCCATGGCTTCAAGTCTCCAATTAGCTCTTGAAGCCATTTCTTCGTGCTTTCGTTAGCGCACCTTAAAACCAGTCATCCAGGTTTATAGGTGGCACCAAGGAATTTTGGTTTCATTTGGTTGTTCTTTTGTTCGATTATCTTTTTCAGAATCTGCTCTTGAATGGCACTCATTTGCTCAGTTGTCAAGAGAGCTTCTGGAAAAGATTTCGCCAAAATACCAACTTGTATACTTTCCACAGCTTGCTTAAAGCTTGCTGTGGAAGGCATATCTTTTTCTTTTGGTTGAGAAATAATCTCGACCTTCTTTTGTTTGACTTTTTTAGAGCCAGAAGCCTCAGAAGTTGAGTCGTCAGAGCGGCCTCTCTTGAGATTATCTCCCATTTTTTTTGGAAGAGTTTGAAGAGCCCGTAAACGTGCCTCGTCAAGGCCTTGTTGCAGTAGTTTCTTCATTCTCTTCCTACCAGCTCCACTGAGTTTCATCCTCTTATCAGAGTCTTTCAGTTTCAACTTCTGTAATGAAGTTTCAACTTCATCCTCTTGATTTTGGATGGTTTCAGCTTCGCTGTCTAGCAAGGATGACACATTTGTAATTGTGTCATCGTCGCTGTCATAAGATTCGCTTAAGCTATCTAAGCTTTTAGCTCCTCTTATGACTTTGTCAACCATAGGAACTGTTTCCTGGGTTGATGTTTGTGATGTTGATGCTTTCAGAGGTGCATCACCCTCATTATTTTTGTTTTTAGGATCATCCATACGTGTTCCCACGAGTAATAGGGAAATAAACAGTCACCCAAGGCAGAGCCCTTGTACCTTGAGAAGGCTTTTGTTAAAACTGGAGGTCGCCTGGTATCCAGAGTTCGCATATTAGCGACTAGGCTCTCCCCTAGCCACGCATCCCTGGGCATATGCTGTTCCACCCTTGGATTGGATGCCCAGGCTACTGTTGGCCAGATCTTCAGCAGAGACATGACCGTACTGAAGATCTGTTACCAGTGGCACCACGAGGAGGTCGTAGCCGGACTTCCGACAATTCAATAGTTACGGTATGCTCCATCGGTCTTGTACGATTTCGCATGTTTATTCCCCTATTGAAAGGTCAGCAGCCACCGCTTCGCAACTAAGGCAACACATTTTGAAGTTGTCAGCGACTGTGTACCCAAGGCTTTCTAGCACCTCTACGCCGTTTCATGGCTCAACGAGGACATTGCAAGACCATCTATTGCGACAACGCTACAAATTTCGTGGGTGCGAAAAATCTCCTAGAATTAAAGGATGCAATACATTCCAGCGAAGCACAAGACAAAATCATCTCAACTTGCAGCGCGAAGGGCATCCATTTTCAATTCATTCCCCCTCGGGCACCACACTTTGGTGGCCTGTGGGAAGCGGCTGTAAAGTCTGCCAAACATCTTTTACAGCGTATACTAGACATACGAAGAGCTTGAAACTGCAGTTCTGGAGATAGAGGCAATTTTAAATTCACGTCCTCTAACACCCATGTCCTCAGATCCGAACGATCTAACAGCGTTAACACCCGGACACTTCCTTATAGGAGAACCTCTGGTGAGCACAGTAGACCCAACATCTAGTACCTTCAGAGGAGACTTAAACAATAGATGGAAGTACATATGTTACATCAAAAATGAATTTTGGAGACGCTGGTCTACGGAATATCTATCCCAGCTGCAACAGCGATCTAAGTGGAAACTTCAGGGTAAGAACATTGAAATAGGTACAATGGTGCTCATTAAAGAAGACAATACTCCGGTCTTTAAGTGGCCAATGGGAAGGATTATAAACACAATAGAGGGACCTGACGGCCTTGTTCGTATTGCAGACATCCGTACAACAAAGGGTGTAATTCGAAGGGATATCCACCGACTTGCACTACTGCCTGTCAACATCGAGACAGAGAACAACACTCGAACTACTGTATCATATGAGGATCTTTCGTCAGAAGAAAACGAGTTGTCAAGTCACAATAACCCAGAACGTCGACCCGAAGAAAATTCCGACAAGCCACCAGCTACGAAACGACAACGAATATCACTAGGTTCAGCAATAGTCACCTTATTGCTGGCCAGCTTGATTGCAGCACCAGTACAAAGCTCATCCACAAAAACAAGACCATTAAACAATGACGTTGGGATATATTTCGAAAATTTGGGAACTGCTAACGTTATAGCTAATGAGTGGAATCTTATCGTATATTACAAGCTAGCACCATACTGGAGAGAATATGACTTCCTGACGGATTGCACTCGAACAATGCACGAAATATGTAGTAAACTAGCAGAGAAAAATCTTTGCACAGGCATCATAAGTCACCTCAAGTACCAACAGAATCAGCTAGCTGCAAACAATATGTTGATTCCCTTAGAAAGAGAATCAACGAAGGACAAAAGAGGCGCTGTGAATCTTATTGGAAACATCGCTAATTCCTTATTCGGGATACTGGATTCAGAATATGCCGAGAAAATGTCTCAAACTATAGCCAGCATTGAGAAAAATGAGATGCATTTGCAAGAACTATTCAAAAACAACACTTCAATCTTGGACTCAACGCTAAACATACTAAGAAAGGAAGAAGATTCAATAAATCGCCAGTTTGACCTCTTACAACAACACATGAACGAAACTAACAATCGAATTAGCAGCATCTTTTCAGACCTACAACAGGAAAAATTAACACAAATATTCAACTCGGTCAGCCTACTAGCATCCTTCCGTACATCAAGTTTACTTCAAGCACAAACAGCAATCATCGACATGTTAACTGATACACGTTATGGCAAAATCAACCCCTCCATATTGACGCCCAACCAATTCAAGCAAGAGCTTTCCAAAATTAAGGTTCAGTTACCACCCAGTTTACGATTACCAGCACTGCACACAAACATAATAAGCTATTTCAAGGCGATGACAGTAGAAGGTATTACTACAAAACAACACATAATTTTTCGAATAAAAATACCGTTGACATCAGTAGAGGACTTCCAACTACTTAAAATTACAGCAGTTCCAATGGTAAAAAATCATACATTTTATGTCATCAAATTGTCGTCACCATTTCTCATAGTAAACCTATATAGAGATGAATTTTATCCTATCACTGAGTTGGAGCTACAGGCTTGCACAATCTTATCAAATGAAAGACATCTCTGTCGGCAAAGGCATCCTTTTTACAGAAAGGGTGCAAACAGTAGCACTTGTGAGATGGATTTTCTTCAACACAATGACCAGCCACCCAACTAACAAAATGTGCCTAAAAGTTTCTAGACACTTATCTTTGACACTACGACGTTATGACTACGTAGCTGTTTCGTAATTGTGTGGTCACTGTTTCTTCATAGTTAAATTCCTTGATGGACACAAAACTGGTCACAACTACGTAATTGTGTGTTATTTCGTTTCCATGAAGGAATTGTTTCCACGAAGGAATTGTTTCTTTCATGTTACTTCATTATGTTTCTATATAGGCATTGTTACGTCAATGTTTCTTTATGTAATGCCTTAAATGTGTCGATGCCTTTGAAGGAACTGTGCAAGTCACAAAAACGTAAGTGTTACCAGGAATGTTTCTTCATAGAAAATGTTTCAATAAGGGAATAATACCTACATAGTCACATATTTCCGCGACCATATAGACATTGTTACTAAAATGTTTCTACGTTATTCTTGTTGACGTATTGGAATATGGCGCTTTAGTAGTTGATAGTTTATCGTGTTCAAAGTTTTAAAAATATGAATTTTAGTGATTTAAATTTATCTAAAACAACACATGTTGATTAAGGCACAAATTAGAAACAATGCCTATATAGAAACATTGAAGTCACAAAGTAGAAACAATTCCTTCATGGGCACATTTGTGGGAACAAATTAGAAACAATGCCTATATAGAAACTTCAAAGTCACAAAGTAGAAACAATTCCTTTATTGACTTATTTATGGAAACAAATTAGTAACAGTGCCTATAAACAGCTTTCATGGATGAATTTTTACCAAACATGGCGGATACAATTTTTTTGAAAAATATTTATTGTAATAAACTGGAAATGCTCTTATTTTAGACTTATTTTCCATTTAAATGCACAAAAATATTACAAACAAATATAATGCAATAATTTTTTAAATATTTTATTGAAAGCATTTTGAATATGTTTTTGCAATATTTTTGTGAATTATTCAAATTTCTGAATAAATTCACGGCGAATTAATTTTTTTCCATGTAAAAACATACATTATACAGTAAATTTGTCACCGTTTACAAAATTTACCTTAAGAAAAAGCCGTATTTCATATTTTTAAACGACATATTTTCTAATATAAAATGGCTAAAAATATATAAAAAAATATGTACAAATTCATTTGTGTGTTTATCATGTTCAATATATATTTTCAAAGAAGATAGGTATACTCTAGTAAAAAAGGAAAGATAATTACATTTTTAAAAAAAAGATATAAATACTGTATGATGAAAAGAGAAAGATGTATTTCATTTGTTTACGTTTCTCTTAGATCAAATAATAGTCGCATATTAGGCATTTGTGGTCGCAAACAAGGAAAAGTTTTGCACCACTCTCGAAACGACCACGTAATGTCGACGTTGCTGTTTCGAAACATAGGTTCCTTTATTGTAACACTATTGGGCACAATAACGTAACCAGGCCCCAAATGTGTTAAAAAATGTTAGTTGGGCATCCAACTGTCAGCTAACTTCTATTGGAGGTGGCCCGCATTGGATCCAATTATTTCAAAAAAACAATTGGATATACGCCATACAAGGCAAGCTATCAGTTGATGTAGTATGTGGGGAGACTGTAATCCATTCAGAACTTCAAAATGTTGGTGTATTGGAAATTCACGAGGCATGTGTTATTAGACAACAATATATCACCATACAAGCACATAATGTCTATCCATCTGAGATAAAATCAGCGTTCGCACTACAAGGTAACTTAACAAGGATAATTTCAAATAATCAATGGATACCAATGGTAAATCCCACCATCAATAATCAGTCCAATGCAAGGGACATAGAGGCTCTAAAACAAGAAGTAAAAAGAATCAAATATGATCTACCTAGCACTATAACAACGCATGATGTCCATCATTATACTCTAGGATATCTGATACTACTTCTAATAATATCAATAGGCCTCATAATAACCTTCAATCATTACACCAAAAAGATGAGGAAACCTAAGCCACTTCCAAGAACAGTTGCAAATCAACAGGACGCTGAATCTTGCTTTAACGCAGGGCTCTGAAGTACCAACAACCACAGCATCAACCAGGCCGGCAGGATGTTCATACGAACATAATTTTATGTATTTCTTTAACGTTAAGAATTTATAATAACAATTGTAATGTACATAATTTTGTTACCATGTATTAGCTTTAGAATTAGAATATAAGCAAATTTTTTGATTAATAAATTTTAGAATTTAATTGACAGTGAACAAAGACTTTTAGTGGATCTTTAGGTGAGTCTGCCTAAAGCATTGTCAGAATTCATTCTAAACATTGTGTAGTGGTATCAAGAGCCATCATCAATGGCCTAGGTTTATGTGCCTTAGATCTTTCACACGGTTACATTTATCTTCATTTTTTAAAAGGAAATCTGAACATTTTGACTATTTACATCTTCATCATTGATCTAGGTTTATGTGCCTCAGATCTCTTCTACGACTAAAATTCATCTTCAAATTAAAGGCAATTTGAACAGTTTTTTTCAAATATCTCTGCCTCCACGCGACCTAGGTGGTTTGAACAAAGTTTAAACTGACGGCCGCGTCACTGGACATCGTATGGTGTTGGAGTGGCTTCGATACGACCATTGGTTCAAATTGGTTTAGTTTTTTTGAATATCGCAGCAGCCGCGCGACCTAGGAGGTTCAAACAAAGGACAGACATATGGCGGCGTCACAGGACGTCGTTGGGTGTGGGCGTGATTTCAATGCGCCCAGTGGTTCAAAAGTGATTTAGTTTTTATTAAATATGTCTTCCTCCGCGCGATAGACGAGGTTCAAAAAAAGGACAGGCCGATGGCAGTTTCACTGGACATCGTATGGTGTGGGCGTGACTTCGATACGACTAGTGGCTCAAATTGGTTTAGTTTTTTTGAATATCGCAGCACCCGCGGGAACTGGGAGTTTCGAACAAAGGACAGGCATATGGCGGCGATACAGGACGTCGTAGGGTGTGGGCGTGGCTTCAATACGCTCAGTGGTTTCAAAGGTTGTAAGGTTTTTTTCAATATGTCGGCCTCCGCGCGAACGAAGAGGTTCAAAAAAAGGACAGGCCGATGGCCGCGTCACTGGACATCGTATGGTGTCTGCGTGACTTCGATACGACTAGTGGTTCGAATTGGTTCAGGTTTTTTGAATATCGCAGCACCCACGCGAACTAGGAGGTTCAAACAATGGACAGGCTGACGGCCGCGTGACAGGACGTCCTATCGTTTGGACGTGGCTTCAATACACCCAGTAGTTCAAAAGTGTTTTTTTTTAATATCGCAGCACTCGCGCGACCATGGATAGTTAAACAACGGACAGACTTATGGCCGCGTTACAGGACGTCGTATCGTTTGGGCGTGGCTTCAATACACCCAGTGGTTTAAAACTGGTTTTTTTTTTTTAATATCGCAGCACTCGCGCGACCTAGGAGGTTCAAACAACGGACAGGCTTATGGCGGCGTCACAGAAATTCGTATGGTGTGGGCGTGACTTCGATAAGACTAGTGGCTCAAATTGGTTTAGTTTTTTTTGAATATCGCAGCACCCGCGGGAACTAGGAGTTTCGAACAAAGTACAGGCATATGGCGGCGATACAGGACGTCGTAGGGTGTGGGCGTGGCTTCAATACGCTCAGTGGTGCAAAGGTTGTAAAGTTTTTTTCGAAATCTCGGCCTCCGCGCGACCTTGCAGGTTCAAACAAAAGACAAGCTAATGGCCACTTCACAGGACGTCGTATCTTTTGGACGTGGCTTCAATACACCCAGTGGTTCAAAACTGGTTTGGTTTTATCATATCGCAGCACCCGCGCGAACAAGGAAGTTCGAACAAAGGACAGGCTGTTGGTCGCGTCACAAGTAGACGTATGGTGTGGGCGTGACTTCAATACGCCAAGTTGTTCAAAAGTGGTTTAGTCTTTTTTTAAATATTTTTTCCTCCGCGCGACCTAGGAGGTTCAAGCAAAGAACAGGCTGACGGCCGCGTCACAGGTGTGAGTCGTTGGCTGTGGGCGTGACTTCAATACGCCCAGTAGTTCAAAAGTGGTTTAGTTTGTTTTGAATATATAGGCCTTAACGCGACCTAGGGGGTTTAAACAAAGGACAGGCTGACGGCCGCGTCACTGGACATCGTCTGGTTTGGGCGTGGCTTCGATACGCCCAGTGGTTCAAAGGTGGTTGAGTTTTTATTAAATATGTCTTCCCCCACGCGAGCTTGCAGGTTCAAACAAAGGACAAGCTAATGGCCGCGTCACAGAACGTCGTATCGTTTAGGAGTGGCTCCAATGCACCCAGTGGTTTAAAACTGGTTTTTTTTTTTTAATATCGCAGCACTCGCGCGACCTAGGAGGTTCAAACAACGGACAGGCTTATGGCGGCGTCACAGAAATTCGTATGGTGTGGGCGTGACTTCGATAAGACTAGTGGCTCAAATTGGTTTAGTTTTTTTTGAATATCGCAGCACCCGCGGGAACTAGGAGTTTCGAACAAAGTACAGGCATATGGCGGCGATACAGGACGTCGTAGGGTGTGGGCGTGGCTTCAATACGCTCAGTGGTGCAAAGGTTGTAAAGTTTTTTTCGAAATCTCGGCCTCCGCGCGACCTTGCAGGTTCAAACAAAAGACAAGCTGATGGCGGCTTCACAGGACGGTGTATGGTCGCGTCACAGTAAGTTGTATAGTGTGGGCGTGACTTCAATACGCCAAGAGGTTCAAAAGTGGTTTAGTTTTTATTAAATATGTCTTCCCCCACGCGAGCTTGCAGGTTCAAACAAAGGACAAGCTAATGGCCGCGTCACAGAACGTCGTATCGTTTAGGAGTGGCTCCAATGCACCCAGTGGTTCAAAAGTGGTTCAGTTTTTTTGAATATCGCAGCACCCGCGCGAACTAGTAGGTTCAAACAAAATGACAGGCATATGGTCGCGTCACAGGAAGTCGTATGATGTGGGCGTGACTTCAATACGCCCAGTGGTTCAAAAGTTGTTGAGTTTTTTTTGAATATCTGTTCTTTCACGCAACCCTGGAGGTTCAAACGAAGGACAAGCTTATGGTCGCGTCATAGGAAGTCGTATGGTGTCGGCGTGACTTCGATACGACTAGTGGTTTAAATTTGTTTAGTTTTTTTCAAATACCTCGGCCTCCACGCGACCTAGGGGGATCAAACGAAGGACAGGCTGATAGTCGCGTCAAAGGAAGTCGTATGGTGTGGGTGTGGCTTCGAAACGACCATTGGTTCAAATTTGTTTACTTTTTTTTTAATATCGCAGCATCCGCGCGACCTACGAGGTTCACACAAAGGACAGGCATATGACGGCGTTACAAAACGTCGTAGAGTGTGGGCGTGGCTTCGATACGCCCAGTAGTAGAAAAGTGGTTTAGTTTTTTTCAAATAACTCGGCCTCCACGCGACCTAGGGGGTTTAAACAAAGTACAGGCTGACGGCCGCGTCACTGGACATCGTATGGTGTGGGCGTGGCTTCGATACGACCATTGGTTCAAAGGTGGTATAGTTTTTTTAATATCTGGGGCCCCGCGGGATCGAGAAGGTTCAAAAAAAGTACAGGCTGATGACCGCGTCACAGGACGTCGTATCGGTTGGGCGTGGCTTAAATACACCCAGTGGTACAGAAGTGGTTGAGCTTTTTTGAATATCTGTTCTTCCACGCGACCTAGGAGGTTCAAACAAAAAACAAGCTGATGGCGGCTTCACAGGACGGTGTATGGTCGCGTCACAGTAAGTTGTATAGTGTGGGCGTGACTTCAATACGCCCAGTGGTACAGAAGTGGTTGAGCTTTTTTGAATATCTGTTCTTCCACGCGACCTAGGAGGTTGAAACGAAGGACAAGCTGATGGCCGCGTTATAGGACGTCGTATGGTTTGGGCGTGGCTTCAATGCGCCCAGTAGTAGAAAAGTGGTTTAGTTTGTTTTGATTATCTCTTCCTTTGCGCAACCTAGGAAGTTCACACAAAAGACGGGCTTATGGCCTCGTCACAAGACGGCGTATGGTTTGGGCGTTCCTTCGATACGCCCAGTGGTTCAAAGGTGGTATAGTTTTTTTAATATCTGGGCCCCCGCGGGATCGAGAAGGTTCAAAAAAAGTACATGCTGATGACCGCGTCACAGGACGTCGTATCGGTTGGGCGTTGCTTAAATACACCCAGTGGTACAGAAGTGGTTGAGCTTTTTTGAATATCTGTTCTTCCACGCGACCTAGGAGGTTCAAACAAAAGACAAGCTGATGGCGGCTTCACAGGACGGTGTATGGTCGCGTCACAGTAAGTTGTATAGTGTGGGCGTGACTTCAATACGCCAAGAGGTTCAAAAGTGGTTTAGTTTATATTAAATATGTCTTCCTCCACGCGACCTAGGAGGTTCAAACGAAGGACAAGCTGATGGCCGCGTCACAGAAAGACGTATGGTGTGGGCTTGGCTTCAATACGCCCAGTGGTTCAAAGGTATAGTTTTTTTTATTATCGCAGCACCCGCAAGAACTGAGAGGTTCAAACAACGGACAGGCTTATGGCTGCGTCACAGGACGGCGTATGGTCGCGTCACAGGAATTCGTATGGTGTGGGCGTGACTTCAATACGCCCAGTGGTACAAAAGTGGTTGAGTTTTTTTTTAATATCTGTTCTACCACGCGACCTAGGCGGTTGAAACGAAGGACAAGCTGATGGCCGCGTTATAGGATGTCGTATGGTTTGGGCGTGGCTTCAATGCGCCCAGTAGTAGAAAAGTGGTTTAGTTTGTTTTGATTATCTCTTCCTTTGCGCAACCTAGGAAGTTCACACAAAAGACGGGCTTATGGCCTCGTCACAAGACGGCGTATGGTTTGGGCGTTCCTTCGATACGCCCAGTGGTTCAAAGGTGGTATAGTTTTTTTAATATCTGGGCCCCCGCGGGATCGAGAAGGTTCAAAAAAAGTACAGGCTGATGACCGCGTCACAGTACGTCGTATCGGTTGGGCGTGGCTTAAATACACCCAGTGGTACAGAAGTGGTTGAGCTTTTTTGAATATCTGTTCTTCCACGCGATCTAGGAATTTCAAACAAAAGACAAGCTGATGGCGGCTTCACAGGACGGTGTATGGTCGCGTCACAGTAAGTTGTATAGTGTGGGCGTGACTTCAATACGCCCAGTGGTACAGAAGTGGTTGAGCTTTTTTGAATATCTGTTCTTCCACGCGACCTAGGAGGTTCAAACGAAGGACAAGCTGACGGCCGCGTCACAGAAAGACGTATGGTGTGGGCTTGGCTTCAATACGCCCAGTGGTTCAAAAGTGGTTCAGTTTTTTTAATATCGCAGCACTCGCGCGACCTAGGCGGTTAAAACGAAGGACAAGCTGATGGCCGCGTTATAGGACGTCGTATGGTTTGGGCGTGGCTTCAATGCGCCCAGTGGTTTAAAAGTGGTTTAGTTTTTTTCAAATATCTTGGCCTCCACGCGACCTAGGGGGTTTAAACAAAGGACAGGCTAATGGTCTTGTCACAAGAATTCGTATGGTGTGGGCGTGACTTCAATACGCACAGTGGTACAAAAGTGGTTGAGTTTTTTTTGAATATCTGTTGTACCACGCGACCTAGGCGGTTCAAACAAAGGACAAGCTGATGGCCGCGTTATAGGACGTCGTATGGTTTGAGCGTGGCTTCAATACGCCAAGAGGTTCAAAAGTGGTTTAGTTTATATTAAATATGTCTTCCTCCACGCGACCTAGGAGGTTCAAACAAAGGACAAGCTGATGTCCGCGTCACAGAACGTCGTATCGTTTGGAAGTGGCTTCAATACACCCAGTGGTTCAAAAGTGGTTTAGTTTTTTTGAATATCGCAGCACCCGCGCGAACTAGAAGGTTCCAACAAAGGACAGGCTGCAGCCGCGTCACAGAACGTCGCATCGTTTATCATCTAAAAAATTATTAATTGAAAAATCAAAAAAACAATTCAATGAAATTTACCAAAAATTATCTAAAACTTCTGAATACACTACTTTTATAAATAAATACAGTAGTATATATAAAGAAATACAGAATATTATTGGATGGAAAAAAAAAAAAAATATCATTGAAAGTGAGGAAGAAGAAGATAGTCAAAAGATTAATAATATTAACAACTTAGGTCAAAACAAAACAGTGTCTAACTTTGATATAGCGACAGCGATTAAAATAGTTCCGGAATTTAACGGTGTCCCAAAAACACTTGAAAACTTTGTTAATTTAATTGAACTAATATCTGAAACGCTAAAAGATTCTTTTGAAATAGGAAAATTAATAAAATTTGTGCTAAGAACACGATCATCAGCACAAGTTAAAAATAAGATAGCAAACGAAAAAGCACCTGAAGATATTAAAACTTTTAAAGAATTATTCCAAAAGTTGTACAAGTCGAAGAAAAGCCCATTAAAGATACAAAATGAACTATCGAAAACAATTCAAGGTAACAATTTGGTACAGAAATTCTAGCACCAAATTGAAAAACTAATTTCAGAATTAAACAATGTACAAATATCTGAACAAGGTGAAGATAGTAAGCCCATAATAACAAAACTAAATGATCAACTAGCATTAAATGCATTTAAATCAGGATTGAGAGAACCGATAAAAACAACTATTTTTGCATCTCAACCTAAAACACTAAATGAAGCAATAAAACTTGCCATTGAAGTTGATTCAGACGAAGATAAAAACAAAAATATCTTTCACATCAGATATAATCATAATAATATGAATAGAAACTACTCAAAACAAAATTTTAGTAGAAGATATAACAATAATTATCACAATAGAAGTACGAATAACTTTAACAATAACAGAAATAATAATATTGATACTTATAGGAATAATAATAATTATAACACGCGCAATGGTAATAATTATAATAATAATAAATATAATAATAACAATAACTATAATAACAATAATAGAAAACAACAAAATGCACGACATCAAAATAAAAACCAAGAATCAATATACTAAATTCGGGAAACGCACAGAGCGTCCCCGAGTTACATCAATCGAGGGACGTAAACTTCGCAAAATCTTCAGATTAAATATAAAGCAAATTACAAATTACATAACAATTAAAACGGATATAGCAAATAAACCATATATTCTTTTAATTGATAGTGGAGCTGATATCTCAGTAATAAAAAAAGGTGTAATACACCCAAATTTAGAACTAAATGATGAGTGCTGTAAGATAACCGGAGTAACAGATAATGAAATATTCTCGTTAGGAACTATTAAAGCCAATTTATTAATAGAAAATGAAACTCTCTCGCAAAAATTTCATGTCGTAGATGATAGATTCCCTATAAACACTGACGGTATTATAGGCAGAGATTTCCTTATTAAATACAAATGCAAAATTGATTATGAAACTTTCATAATCACAATCTGTACTAATGATACAGACATTATACTACCTATAATGACGAGAATTCCTGAACACGATTACATCAATATTCCTGCATGTACTCAAATCATACAAGCCATCAATTATCAAGCAGAAGAAGATAGCATTGTTTTGAATCAAGAAGTTCAAGATGGTGTTTTTATCGCAAATTCCATAATACCTGCAAAGGGTGTAGTACACATTAAAATTTTAAATACCTCAGAAAAAGAAGTAAATTTCAAATTACCCACCTTAAATATTCAGCCACTAAACAACTTCTATGTAATTTATAAAAATGAAAATATAATCAAATCATCTGAAGATAGATTTAACCGCTTAAAAGACAAATTAAATATTAAAAACCTAGACATAAGTACAAGAAATTCATTATTAGAAATCTGCAAAGAATTTACCGACATATTTTATTTAGAAGGTGATCGTTTAACCGTGAATAATTTTTATGAACAAAAAATAAGTGTATCAGATCATAATCCAGTATATATTAAAAATTATAGATTACCACAAACACAAGTGGCAGAAATAAATAAACAAATAAAAAAATTATTAGAGGATGATGTTATTGAACCCCTCAGTAAGTCCTTATAACTCACCATTTTTAATTGTGCCTAAAAAGAGCACTGAAGAAGACAAAAAATGGAGAATGGTAGTTGACTTCAGACAACTAAACAAAAAGATTGTTGATGACAAATTTCCGCTCACAAGATTAGACGACATACTGGACAATCTTGGCAGAGCAAAATATTTCTCTACGCTCGATTTAACAAACTCATTCCATCAGATTGAACTTGGCAAAAATTCAAGACCCCTAACTGCATTTTCGACAAACGAAGGTCATTTTCATTTTAAAAGATTACCGTTTGGTCTAAAAATATCCACAAATAGCTTCCAGAGAATGCTATCAATAGCTTTAGCAGGTTTAGGTGCAGAAGTATTTTTATATGTCGATGACATAATTATTTTCGGCTGTAGCCTACAACATCACAACAACAATTTAATAAAAGTCTTTCAAAGATTGAGAAAATACAATCTTAAATTAAATCCACAAAAGTGTAATTTTTTACAAAGTGAAGTTGTATATTTAGGACACCTTATAACAAGTGAAGGTATAAAAACTGATCCAAAGAAATATGAAATCGTACAAAATTATCCAACACCACAAAATGCAGATGAAGCAAAGAGATTTGTTGCATTCTGTAACTACTATAGACGATTTATACCAAATTTTGCAGCTATTGCAAAACCATTAAATTCACTTTGTCGTAAAAATACACCTTTTATTTGGTCACAAGAATGTCAAGAAGCTTTTAAAAATCTCAAAAATAAACTTTTGAACCCGCCAATTTTACAATATCCAAATTATGAAAAACCATTCATTTTAACTACCGACGCATCAAATTTCGCACTGGGTGCAATACTTTCTCAAGGAGAAATTGGAAAAGATTTACCAATTTCCTATGCAAGCAGAACGCTTGATAAACATGAGCTGAATAAGCCAATAATAGAAAAAGAGTTATTAGGAATATATTGGGCAATTAAGCATTTCAGGCCGTATTTATATGGTCGAAAATTTATAGTAGTAACTGATCATCGCCCTCTAGTAAGTTTGTTTACACATAAAAATCCTTCGTCAAAAATGACTCGAATCAGGATAGAACTAATGGATTATGACTTTGAAATTATATATAAAAAAGGTATGTTAAATACAAATGCAGACGCCTTATCAAGAATTAAATTGGATTCCGACATGCTCAAAGAAATGATACCAACGACGAATGAAATAAATGTATTAACGCGTAATATGAATAAAAATTTTAAAAATACAGCTGTAAAAGATATTAAAGAAACACAACCAGTTGAGACAGGCCACCTCAGCATTTGTGAATGTTCTTCAATATCAGATGTAAAAAACATCAGAAAGATAAAATTTAAAAAGATTAATATAAATATGTAAATGCGCGCGCGAAATAAAGAAAAATTATTTAAAAAATATGCCCATAATAAATATTAATAAAAAGGAGGTAATAGTAGAGTACAGTGATAATGCGCAATTGAACCTTGGGGTTATTCTGCAGAAACTGTCACTCATAATGAATAATAATAAAATATATGAATTAGCTATAGCAAACAACGACGAAATATTTGAAGATATGAATATTAATGGATTTAAAGAAATATATAAAATGTTGCAACAAGGTATGAAAAATAAAGGGCAAAATGAAATACGTATGATTATATATAAACCTCCAATAAGTATAAATAATGAAAATGAGCAAATAAAAATAATAAAAGAATTCCACGATACTCCACATTTAGGAGGACATTCAGGCGTAAAAAGAACAATAAATAAAATAAAACAACGATACATATGGAAAAATCTAAATAAAATGGTAAAAAGATATGTCAAGAATTGCGAAAAATGTGCAAAGAATAAACAAATAAGAAACACAAAAGAAAAATTAACTTTAACACAAACACCCGAAACAAGCTTCGAGATAATTGAAATCGACACAGTAGGTCCTTTAATTCAATCTAAACAATATAGGTATATCTTAACAATACAATGTCAACTAACTAAATATGTAGAAGCGATTCCTATACAAAACATAGATGCCAATACAATAGCAAAAACTTTAGTTGAAAAATTTATTCTTAAATATGGTGCATTTAAAACATTAAAAACAGATATGGGTACAGAATTTGTCAACGAAATAATGAAAAACGTATGTGATACTTTTAAAATACAACATAACACTTCTACTCCGTTCCACCACGAAACATTAGGTGCAATAGAACGCAACCACAGAGTACTAAATGAATATTTGTTATCGTTTGCCAAAAATGATAATTGGGACGAATGGATTCCGTATTTCACATTTTGTTATAATATCACACCACACTCTGATACAGGTATGTATATCACCTTTTGAATTAGTTTTCGGTAGAATTGCAAGTTTACCAGCACAAATTGAAAACAATAAGCCCTCTCCTATTTACAATATCGAAAATTATGCGCTAGAACTAAAATTTCGACTACAACAAGCACAAAAAATCGCTAAATCACTGTTAGATATTGGTAAGAAAAAACGTAAAAATATTTGTTAAACAATTACGTAGTTTAATATTTAGATCATCCTACAATTAGAAACATTTTGATAAAATAGGAATTGTAATAAGCAGTAAACAAAAAGATCAAATTACGTCTGCAAATCTGCTTAACAATCATTAGCATAGGAACAAATTTTCTTGAAAATTTTAATTTTTTAATATTTTTAAATTTAATAATAATGAAAAATTTTATAAAAATGATTACATTGCAAATTTGCACTAATGCAAATGCTAATTTTAATTTAAGTTCATTGTTATTGGAATTTTTGTTAAAAAATTTGTATAAAAGGAGGAATTAAATTTAAATAAAGTCAGTAATGGTGGCTGCTGACCTTTCAATAGGGAGATAAACATGCGAAATCGTACAAGACCGATGGAGCATGCCGTAACTATTGAATTGTCGGAAGTCCGGCTACGACCTCCTCGTGGTGCCACTGGTAACAGATCTTCAGTACGGTCATGTCTCTGCTGAAGATCTGGCCAACAGTAGCCTGGGCATCCAATCCAAGGGTGGAACAGCATATGCCCAGGGATGCGTGGCTAGGGGAGAGCCTAATCGCTAATATGCGAACTCTGGATACCAGGCGACCTCCAGTTTTAACAAAAGCTTTCTCAAGGTACAAGGGCTCTGCCTTGGGTGACTGTTTATTTCCCTATTACTCGTGGGACCATTTATGGACACTAAAAACAAAAATAAAAAAAAGAGGAAGATGCGCCTCCAAAAGCATCAACCACAACACCTTCAACAGAGGGAAATTTTCCTCTTGTTGACAATGTCATGAGAGAAAACGAAAGCTATGAAAGCTTAAGTGATTCTCATGACAGTAGTGATGACACAATCACAAATGCGTCATCATTACTAGAAAGCGAAGCTAAGTCGAGCCGAAGTTTGGAGGCTGAAGTTAAAACTTCTTTAGAGAAGCTAAAACTTAAAGACTCCGACAAAAGGATCAAACACAGTGGAGCTGGAAGGAAAAGGTTGAAGAAACTCCTGCAACAGGGACTGGGTATTGATGAAGCACGGTTGCAGGCTCTTTAACCTTTAACACAGAAAAGAGGAGAAAATCTCAAGAGAAGACGTTCAAACGACTCGCCTTCTGAGGATTCCAGCGCTAAGAAAGCCAAGCAACCTCAGAAGGAGAAGACAATCTCCTCTCCTTCAACAACACAAACTATGCCTTCAACGACAAGTTTCAAACAAGTCATTGAAAGCATACAAGTGGGTATTCTGGCTAAGTCCTTTCCAGACTCACTCTTGACTACGGAGCAAATGAGCTCCATTCAAGAGCAGATTCTGAAAAGGATAATAGTGCACAAGGACAGTGCTACAAAGCCTAAGTTCCTTGGAGCAACTTTTAAACCAGGATGGCTGGTAATCAGATGTGCCAACGACAGCACAAAAAAATGGCTCCAAGAATCAATTAATGACTTGAAGCCATGGGAAGGAGCAGAGCTGGTTGTGGTGGAGGAAAAGGACATTCCTCGATCACAAATACTAGTTGGACACTTCCCCAACAGTGCTAAGGATAAGAATGAGGACATCATGGGACTCATCAAAGGGCAGAATGAGTATAACGTGGATGATTGGAGAATCATTAGAAGATCCAATGATAAAACGTCCGCATTACTCACTCTGTCTATAGATCACAGATCCTTAGCTTCCTTGAAAGAAAATCAATTCAAGGTAAGCTTCAAATTTGGTGAGGTGAAGCTTAGACGAAGGGGCGAAAGCGGAAAGAAGAAATCGGCAGAAGGAGAGGACAATAAGGTACTCTCTGAACCGATTGCTTCAACGTCGAGCGCTCCAATAGCAAAAAAGAAAAAAGCTAAGCCTCACCCAAAACATCTAGGTAAACCCAAGGTAGGGACAAAGGGCGAAGGTCCTAGCACCAACCAAAAGTCTGCCTAGATGCTTAAAAAAATTAAATTTATACAAATAAACCTTCATCACTGTAAAGCAGCCACAGATGTGCTTTGCCGAAGGTTTATTAAAGACAACATGGACGTGGGGCTAATACAAGAACCATGGACATTAAAAGGACAGATAAAAGGACTTTACGAACAGAATTGTAAGCTTATCTATGATAACAAATGTAACAGGCCTAGAACAGCCTTGTTAGTGAATAACACACTTAACTTTTCTCCAATTCCAGAATTTATAACACAAGATCTGGTTGCAGTACTGGCGGAGGTGCCAACGCAGTCGGGGAAGCAAAAGGTTGTAATAGCCTCAGCTTACTTCGACATCACAATAGCTGAACCTCCACCCTGCTCAACACAAAAACTGGTACAGTACTGCAAGGAGACAAACAAACAACTGGTTCTGGGCTGCGATGCTAATGCGCACCACGTAATATGGGGAAGCTCGGACATTAACAAAAGAGGTGAGTGCCTTTTAGAGTTTATTAATAGCAATAGTATTATAGTAAATAATATAGGCAATAAACCCACATTCAGAAATATTAATAGACAGGAAGTAATTGACCTTACCCTGTCTACACCAATTGTTAGTGAAAAAATTATTGATTGGCATGTATCGAGCGAAACTTCTATGTCAGATCATATGCATATAAGATTTGACATAAAAGCCGATATCTCGCGCATCCAAAACAATCAAAACCCCAGATGTGCCAATTGGGCACTCTATGTATGACTCTTGAGCTGTCGTATAGATCAAGAGAACTCAATAGACACCAGAGATGAACTGGATATAGCAGCAGCTAAATTACAACAATCTCTGGTAAGTTCTTTTAACGAAAGCTGCCCGATGAAACCAAAACGGATCAATAGAGATGTTCCTTGGTGGAATCAGGAGCTAAGTAAATTAAGATCTTCGACAAGAAGGTTATTTAATAAGGCAAAACGTACCGGTGATTGGGCTGAGTACAAAAAGGCCTTAACAGAATACAATAAAACACTGAGGAAATCAAAAAGAAACACCTGGAGAAGCTTCTGTGAGAGTGTAACAGAACTACCTCAAACAGCAAGACTTCACAGGATTCTTTCAAAAGTACACTCCAATGGAATGGGCTTATTAGAAAAACCTAATGGGGAATACACTCTGGATCAGGAGGAAACCTTGGAACTATTATTAAGAACACTCTTTCCTGGTTCAACAAAACTAGAAAGCGATCCTACTTTGCAAGAGACTCACACCATAGTCTCGGGCAGAGAATATAGTCTTGCTAGCAAAATATTTAGGAAGGAAAAAATATTATGGGCTCTAAATTACTTTAAACCATACAAAGCACCAGGAGGTGATGGTATATACCCAGTGCTCCTGCAAAAAGGGGCTAAGCAGATCATCTCAAACCTGGAAAAACTATTCAAAGCAAGCTTCAGATTGGGACACATTCCCAAACCATGGAGGAAGACGAAAGTCATTTTTATACCTAAGGCGGGCAGAAGACCAGATGCCAAACCAAAGTCTTACAGACCAATTAGTCTAAGCTCTTTTCTCCTCAAAACAATGGAGAAAATAGTTGATCAGCATATTAGAGATAGCGTATTAATTAAAAAGCCTCTGAATGCCAATCAACATGCTTATCAAGCAGGAAAATCAACACTTACTGCTCTCCATAGTTTAATTCATAAGCTGAACAAGACTATGGATACAAAACAGATTGCGCTAAGCGCATTCATAGATATCGAGGGAGCATTTGATAATACCTCGTTCACATCAATTGAAAGAGCAACAAAAAATAAAGGTTGCGAACCTTTAACAACAAAATGGATAAAAGCTACACTAAATCAAAGAGAAATTGAGGCTACGTTGGGAGATATATCAATGACTGTTAAAGCCATCAAAGGATGCCCTCAAGGTGGGGTACTATCACCTTTGCTATGGTCTATAGTCATTGACGATCTACTATACGAGCTCAACTCTCTAGGATTTGAAGCACAGGGATATGCAGATGACCTGGTGGTGATGGCTAGAGGCATGGACGATGAAACAATCTCCATGCAACTACAACAAGCACTAATTCATATTAACAACTGGTGCTGTAAGGAAGGATTATCCATTAATCCTCAAAAAACAGTTATAGTTCCTTTCACAAGAAGAAGGAAACTCAACTTGAAGAAACCTTCTCTTAAAGGAACACAAATTCATTTTTCGAGTGAAACCAAATATCTAGGAGTAATCCTGGATAGCAAACTTACTTGGAACAAACATATTAATAGTTCCATACAAAAAGCCACCTTAGCTTTATGGAATTGTAACAGACTCTTTGGCAAAACTTGGGGACTAAGACCAAAAATGGTATATTGGTCTTATACAGCCATCATAAGACCCATGGTAACATATGCATCAGGCATATGGTGGCCAAAGACAAAGCAAAAAACAGTACAGAATAGACTCAACAAAATACAAAGACTAGCCTGTCTTAGTATTACAGGAGCTCTTAAAACCACCTCAACGGCAGCATTGGAAGCCATGCTCAACTTGCCACCTCTTAATATACAAATTGAGAAGGAGGCACTAAATTGGGCTTTAAAATTTCAAAGAAATAGAGGACTGAAAGCGGGTAATCTCACCCATAATCTTAAAATTCTTGAAGAATTTAAGAATCATCAAATCAGTCAAGTGACTGACGAAATAGAAACAGTTTATAACTTTGAAAAGCCGTTCAAAGTGCTGTTTCCAGATCGACAATCTTGGCGCAATAACAAAATAACCTTCGATAGAGGTGCCTCTATGTGGTACACAGATGGTTCAAAAACTGAACTGGGGGTTGGAGCAGGGGTAGTAGGTCCAAAAAGGAGCCTATACAAATCCCTAGGAAAATATCCATCAGTTTTTCAAGCTGAAATTTTTGCTATTGGCATGTGTGCTACTGAGTGCCTAAAGAAAGGCTTCAATAAAGCCACAGTCTACATAATTTCAGACAGCCAGGCAGCACTTAAAGCCATAAACTCACACAAAATTGTGTCTGGACTGGTTTTAGAATGCCTAAAAACTGTTAAAACACTAGCTAGGACAAATAAAGTATACCTAATGTGGATCCCAGGACACGAAGGCTTCAAAGGAAATGAGTTGGCGGACTCCCTAGCGAAAAAAGGTGCCGACTCTAATTTCCTTGGACCAGAACCCTTCTGCGGTCTGCCTAGGAGTCACACAAAAAACAATATAAAAAAATGGGAAATGGCAAAATGCATCTCCCGATGGAAAGAAACTCCTGGAAATATACAAGCAAAGGAATTCATTTCGCCTTCAGCTAATATTTCCAGGAAACTACTCAACCTCAATAGAAAGGAGCTAAGGACCATCACAGGTCTCCTTACCGGACACTGTCCACTAAATTACCATCTAAGCAGGATAGGTCTACAAGAGGATGACAAATGTGTCTATTAGGATCAAAACCTGCTCTTTTCCATTTTTTGATTTTTTCTAAAAACGCATGGAATTTGTAATATTGGCAATTATCTACATTTGCAAATATCTATACATAACAAAATATCATTATTTCCCTAATAAATTTAATTCCAAAGTTAAGGATGTATACTAAAATATACCACTTTCTTGCGTAGTCGTTCAACAATTTTGTGAATTACTCAAAAACATCATCTGAGGAAAAGAGCATGTTTTGATCCCAATAGACACAAATGCAGATTCTGCAAGGAGGACAAGGAAACCTCAAAACACATTCTGTGTGAATGCGAAGCATTGGCCTCCAAAAGAATGTGCATCAGCCTTTTCTCAAACCTGAGGAAATCTGGTGCGCACCTTCTAATAGAATCCTAGGATTTATCAAAAGCCTAGATCTATAAGAAGCACGGGCGGTACAAAAGATCTCTATTGGTCGAAGTGCAATAATAGCCCCTTATAATCTAAAGTCAGTAATGATTTTGACTACGAAATTGTTACTTTCATTTACATATCTCAAGCCATAATTTTCCTAGTGAGGCTGCTAGGATCTAGGGAATTAACAAGCTAGACATCATACTAAAAAGGGCTACTATTTTGATACTCTACAAAATTCATTGGTGTTACTACCAAAGAATTTAACAATCAATAGAACGTAACGGCTGCTAGATTAGGTGATTTCTACCTACATCTAGATCGTTCAAAATTGCAATATATCACTCTTTTCTGTTTCTTTCATACTAAGTACCTTGTAGGAAGTAATTTCAATAAATAGGTGAATCTACCTAATTGTTGCATTACTTACTCACAGTACTACAGTATTACAGCGGGTAAACAATAATTTAATCTCTATACAAACAATATTGTAGATAAAAACATTAATCCTTTAAATATAAGTATAGGAGATAAAGTATGGCTAAGAGTAGGGAATAGAAAGAAAATGGAACCACCATATAAAGGTCCATATGAAGTAATAGAAACAAATAATGTAAACACTAAAATCTTAATAAATCAACAAATAAAAGAAATTCACAATAATAGACTTAAGAAAGCATAATAATGTAATAATATAAAACAAAAAATATAATTTTAAGGTTATTAAATTAAGACATTTGTAAACAAAATATGTAATACCTAAATTTAAGACTAATGACACAAATATATTTGTAAACAAAAATATATATTTTGCTTAACTCAAAAAATTTTTTTTCCAAACCGTTGGGGATGTAATGCATATGAATATAAAAAACACAAAATTACACAAAAATATCATTCGGTAATATTATAATGTATAATATACAATTCACTATAATACTAAATCATATTCTAGTAATATGAGTAGCCACACGTGCCTGTTAAACATATTGAGGAATAACACATATGTTATAATTAAACTCATGTTCTGACAAAATATGTAACTGCAAGCAATTTGTTACTATGAATTATTTAATTGCATTGCTTCATATTATGAAATAGAAATATGACACGTACTTTGACCTTTAAGTAAAAGTGAAATTATAAACTCAATAAATTCTTTTAAATTAATAAACAATAAATAATTTAATTTATTGAGGTAATTTGAGATTATGATATTATGCATAATTGTATTTAATTGTAAATTATTTTAAGTGCATTATTATCCATCCAACATTTTTGTAATTTAATATGTGTCCATAATATTTGTTAATTGACACTCAAATATTTGTAAATTTTAATTTTAAGTGTGAGAAATATTAATTCTTGAATTCTAAGAATTATGTATTCTTTTGATTTTATATGTAACAAATTTAGTATATAAGCACCGATATTTTCAATAAAATTTTCACTCTTGATTTGAACTCCAAACTAGAGTCTTTCATTTTTCCACTCCGGAAATAAGTAGGCATTTATTGCCATTTTACAGTTCGGCTCTTTAGCCATCAACAAGAGCAAATATAGGCCGATATACTTGCCGCTCAAAAACCATTTTTCAAATAAAATATTGTGTCATCAACCTGCGATTCCCATTAATTAAAAAGCGATACATCAATCATTACAGAGGTTCAAACAAAGGACAAACTGACGGCCGGGTCATAGGACGTCGTAGGGTGTGGGCGTGACTTCAATACGCCAAGTGGTTCAAAAGTTATTAAGTTTTTATTAAATATGTTTACCTCCACGCGACCTAGGAGGTTCATACAGAGGACAAACTGATGGCCGCGTCAGAGGACGTCGTAGGGTGTGGGCGTGGCTTCGGTACGTTTAGTGGTTCAAAGGTTGGAAAGTTTTTTTTAAATATGTCTTTCTCCACGCAACCTAGTTGGTTCAAAAAAAGCACAAGCTGATGGTCGCGTCACAGGAAGTCGTATGGTGTTGGCGTGACTTCAATACGCACAGTAGTTCAAAAGTGGTTTAGTTTGTTTTGAATATTTCTTCTTCCACGCGACCTAGGAGTTTCAAACGAAGAAAGAGCTGATGACCGCGATACAGGACGTCGTATGGTGTGGGCGTTACTTCAATACGCAAAGTGGTTCAAAAGTTATTTAGTTTTTATTAAATATGTTTATCCCCACGCGACCTAGGAGGTTTGAACAAAGAACAAACTGACGGCCGCGTCACAGGTGTGGTTCGTTGGGTGTGAGCATGACTTCAATACGCCCAGTGCTTCAGAAGTGGTTTAGTTTGTTCTAAATATCTCGGCCTCCACGCGACTTGGGGGTTGAAACAAAGTAATGGCTGACGGGCGCGTCACAGGACGTCGTAGGGTGTGGGCGTGACTTTAATACGCCAAGATGTTCAAAAGTGGTTTAGTTTTTATGAAATATATATTCCTCTGCGCGACCTAGGAGGTTCACACAAAGGACAAGCTGATGACCGCGTCACAGGACGTCGTATCGTTTGGCCGTGGCTTCAATACTCCCAGTGTTTTAAAAGTGGCTTAGTTTTTTACAAATATCTCGACCCCCGCGCGACATAGGAGGTTTGAACAAAGGACAAACTGACTGCCGTGTCACTGGACATCGTATGGTTTGGGCGTGAGTTCGATACGGCCAGTGGTTCAAAAGTGGTTTAGTTTTTTTGAATATCGCAGCATTCGCGCGACCTAGGAGGTTTAAACAAAGGACAGGTTGACGATCGCGTCACAGGAAGGTGTATGGTGTGAGCGTGACTTTGTTACGCCCACTGGCACAAAAGTGGTTTAGTCTTTTTTTAAATATTTTTTCCTCCGGGCGACCTAGGAGGTTCAAGCAAAGAACAGGCTGACGGCCGCGTCACAGGTGTGAGTCGTTGGCTGTGAGCGTGACTTCAATACGCCCAGTAGTTCAAAAGTGGTTTAGTTTGTTTTGAATATATAGGCCTTAACGCGACCTAGGGGGTTTAAACAAAGGACAGGCTGACGGCCGCGTCACTGGACATCGTCTGGTTTGGGCGTGGCTTCGATACGCCCAGTGGTTCAAAGGTGGTATAGTTTTTTTCAATATCTCGACCCCCGCGCGATCGATGAAGTGCAAAAAAAGGACAGGCCGATGGCCGCGGCACAGGACGTCGTTGGGTGTGGACATGACATTAATACGCCAAGTGGTTTAAAAGTGGTTTAGTTTGTTTTGAATATCTCGGCCTCCACGCGACCTAGAGGGTTTAAACAAAGGACAGGCAGACAGCCGCGTCACTGGACATCCTACAGTGTGGGCTTGACTTCGATACGACCAGTGGTTGAAATTGGTTTAGTTTTTTTGAATATCGCAGCATTCGCGCGACCTAGGAGGTTCAAACAAAGGACAGGCTGAAGGTCGCGTCACAGGAAGGCGTATGATGTGAGCGTGACTTCGATACGCCTAGTGATACAAAAGTGGTTTAGTTTTTTTTAAATATTTTTTCCTCCGCGCGACCTAGGAGGTTTAAACAAAGGACAGGTTGACGGCCGCATCACAGGTGTGGGTCGTTGTGTGTGGACACGACATTAATACGCCAAGTGGTTTAAATGTGGTTTAGTTTGTTTTGAGTATCTCGGCCTCCACGCGACCTAGAGGGTTTAAACAAAGGACAGGCAGACAGCCGCGTCACTGGACATCGTATGGTGTGGGCTTGACTTCGATACGACCAGTGGTTGAAATTGGTTTAGTTTTTTTGAATATCGCAGCAGACGCACGATCTTGAAGGTTTGAACAAAGGACAGGTTGATGATCGCGTCACAGGAGTGGGTTGTTGGGTGTGGGCTTGTCTTCGATACGACCAGTGGTTAAATTGGTTTAGTTTTTTTGAATATCGCAGCATTCGCGCGACTCAGGAGGTTTGAACGAACGACAGGCTGACAGCTGCGTCACAGGTGTGGGTCGTTAGGTGTGGACTTGACTTCGATACGACCAGTGGTTCCAATTGGTTTAGTTTTTTTTAATATCGCAGCACTCGCGCGACCTAGGAGGTTTCAACAAAGTACAGGTTGACGACCGCATCACTGGACAACGTATGGTGTGGGGGGTGGCTTCTATACGACCAGTGGTTCAAATTGGTTGAGTTTTTTTGAATATCGCAGTACCCGCGCGACCTATCAGGTTCAAACCAAGGACAAGCTGATGGCCGCGTCACAGGTGTGGGTCGTTGGGTGTGGGCTTGACTTCGATACGACCAGTGGTTGAAATTGGTTTAGTTTTTTTGAATATCGCAGCATTCGCGCGACCTAGGAGGTTTAAACAAAGGACAGGTTGACGGTCGCGTCACAGGAAGGTGTATGGTGTAAGCATGACTTTGTTACGCCCACTGGCACAAAAGTGGTTTAAACTTTTTTTAAATATTTCTTCCTCCGCGCGACCTAGGAGGTTCAAGCAAAGAACAGGCAGACGGCCGCGTCACAGGTGTGAGTCGTTGGCTGTGGGCGTGACTTCAATACGCCCAGTAGTTCAAAAGTGGTTTAGTTTGTTTTGAATATATAGGCCTTAACGCGACCTAGGGGGTTTAAACAAAGGACAGGCTGACGGCCGCGTCACTGGACATCGTCTGGTTTGGGCGTGGCTTCGATACGCCCAGTGGTTCAAAGGTGGTATAGTTTCTTTCAATATTTCGACCCCCGCGCGATCGACGAAGTGCAAAAAAAGGACAGGCCGATGGCCGCGGCACAGGACGTCGTTGGGTGTGGGCGTGACTTCGATACGACCAGTGGTTGAAATTGGTTGAGTTTTTTTGAATATCGCAGCATTCGCGCGACCTAGGAGGTTTAAACAAAGGACAGGTTGACGGTCGCGTCACAGGAAGGTGTATGGTGTAAGCGTGACTTTGTTACGCCCACTGGCACAAAAGTGGTTTAGTCTTTTTTTAAATATTTCTTCCTCCGCGCGACCTAGGAAGTTCAAGCAAAGAACAGGCTGACGGCCGCGTCACAGGTGTGAGTCGTTGGCTGTGGGCGTGACTTCAATACGCCCAGTAGTTCAAAAGTGGTTTAGTTTCTTTTGAATATATAGGCCTTAACGAGACCTAGGGGGTTTAAACAAAGGACAGGCTGACGGCCGCGTCACTGGACATCGTCTGGTTTGGGCGTGGCTTCGATACGCCCAGTGGTTCAAAGGTGGTATAGTTTTTTTCAATATCTCGACCCCCGCGCGATCGACGAAGTGCAAAAAAAGGACAGGCCGATGGCCGCGGCACAGGACGTCGTTGGGTGTGGGCGTGACTTCGATACGACCAGTGGTAGAAATTGGTTTAGTTTTTTTGAATATCGCAGCATTCGCGCGACCAAAGAGGTTTAAACAAAGGACAGGTTGACGGTCGCGTCACAGGAAGGTGTATGGTGTGAGCGTGACTTTGTTACGCCCACTGGCACAAAAGTGGTTTAGTCTTTTTTTAAATATTTTTTCCTCCGCGCGACCTAGGAGGTTCAAGCAAAGAACAGGCTGACGGCCGCGTCACAGGTGTGAGTCGTTGGCTGTGGGCGTGACTTCAATACGCCCAGTAGTTCAAAAGTGGTTTAGTTTGTTTTGAATATATAGGCCTTAACGCGACCTAGGGGGTTTAAACAAAGGACAGGCTGACGGCCGCGTCACTGGACATCGTCTGGTTTGGGCGTGGCTTCGATACGCCCAGTGGTTCAAAGGTGGTATAGTTTTTTTCAATATCTCGACCCCCGCGCGTTCGACGAAGTTCAAAAAAAGGACAGGCCGATGGCCGCGTCACAGGAAGTCGTATGCTGTGGGCGTGGCTTCGATACGCCTAGTGATACAAAAGTGGTTTAGTTTTTTTTAAATATCTCGACCCCCGCGAATTAGGACGTTCACACAAAGGACAGGCTTATGGCCGCGTCACAGGGCGGCGTCTGGTCGCGTCACAGGAAGTCGAATGGTGTTGACGTGACTTCAATACCCCAGCGTTTCAAAAAGAGTTTAGTTTTTTTTAATTATTTCTTCCTCCACGCGACCTAGGAGGTTCAAGCAAAAGACAGGCTGACCGCCGCTTCACTGGGCTCCGTATGGTGTGGGCGTGACTTCAATACGCCCAGTAGTTTAAAAGTGGTTTGGTTTGTTTTGAATATCTCAGCCTCCACGCGACCTAGGAGGTTCAAACAAAGGACAGACTGACGGCCGCGTCACAGATGTGGGTCGTTGTGTGTGGACATGACATTAATACGCCAAGTGGTTTAAATGTGGTTTAGTTTGTTTTGAGTATCTCGGCCTCCAGGCGACCTAGAGGGTTTAAACAAAGGACAGGCAGACAGCCGCGTCACTGGACATCGTATGGTGTGGGCTTGACTTCGATACGACCAGTGGTTGAAATTGGTTTAGTTTTTTTGAATATCGCAGCATTTACGCGACCTAGGAGGTTTAAACAAAGGACAGGTTGACGGTCGCGTCACAGGAAGGTGTATGGTGCGGGCGGGACTTTGATACGCCCACTGGCACAAAAGTGGTTTAGTTTTTTTTAAATATGTCTTCCTCCACGCGACCTAGGAGGTTCAAGCAAAAGACAGGCTGACCGCCGCGTCACTGGGCTCCGTATGGTGTGGGCATGACTTCAATACGCCAAGTGGTTTAAAAGTGGTTTAGTTTGTTTTGAGTATCTCGGCCTCCAGGCGACCTAGAGGGTTTAAACAAAGGACAGGCAGACAGCCGCGTCACTAGACATCGTATGGTGTGGGGGGTGGCTTCTATACGACCAGTGGTTCAAATTGGTTGAGTTTTTTTGAATATCGCAGTACCCGCGCGACCTATCAGGTTCAAACAAAGGACAAGCTGATGGCCGCGTCACAGGTGTGGGTCGTTGGGTGTGGGCTTGACTTCGATACGACCAGTGGTTGAAATTGGTTTAGTTTTTTTGAATATCGCAGCATTCGCGCGACCTAGGAGGTTTAAACAAAGGACAGGTTGACGGTCGCGTCACAGGAAGGTGTATGGTGTAAGCGTGACTTTGTTACGCCCACTTGCACAAAAGTGGTTTAGTCTTTTTTTAAATATTTCTTCCTCCGCGCGACCTAGGAGGTTCAAGCAAAGAACAGGCTGACGGCCGCGTCACAGGTGTGAGTCGTTGGCTGTGGGCGTGACTTCAATACGCCCAGTAGTTCAAAAGTGGTTTAGTTTGTTTTGAATATATAGGCCTTAACGCGACCTAGGGGGTTTAAACAAAGGACAGGCTGACGGCCGCGTCACTGGACATCGTCTGGTTTGGGCGTGGCTTCGATACGCCCAGTGGTTCAAAGGTGGTATAGTTTCTTTCAATATTTCGACCCCCGCGCGATCGACGAAGTGCAAAAAAAGGACAGGCCGATGGCCGCGGCACAGGACGTCGTTGGGTGTGGGCGTGACTTCGATACGACCAGTGGTTGAAATTGGTTGAGTTTTTTTGAATATCGCAGCATTCGCGCGACCTAGGAGGTTTAAACAAAGGACAGGTTGACGGTCGCGTCACAGGAAGGTGTATGGTGTAAGCGTGACTTTGTTACGCCCACTGGCACAAAAGTGGTTTAGTCTTTTTTTAAATATTTCTTCCTCCGCGCGACCTAGGAGGTTCAAGCAAAGAACAGGCTGACGGCCGCGTCACAGGTGTTAGTCGTTGGCTGTGGGCTTGACTTCAATACGCCCAGTAGTTCAAAAGTGGTTTAGTTTGTTTTGAATATCTCGGCCTCCACGCGACCTAGAGGGTTTAAACAAAGGACAGGCAGACAGCCGCGTCACTGGACATCGTATGGTGTGGGCTTGACTTCGATACGACCAGTGGTTGAAATTGGTTTAGTTTTTTTGAATATCGCAGCATTCGCGCGACCTAGGAGGTTTAAACAAAGGACAGGTTGACGGTCGCGTCACAGGAAGGTGTATGGTGTGGGCGGGACTTTGATACGCCCACTGGCACAAAAGTGGTTTAGTCTTTTTTGAAATATTTTTTCCTCCGCGCGACCTAGGAGGTTCAAGCAAAGGACAGGCTGACGGCCGCGTCACAGGTGTGAGTCGTTGGCTGTGGGCGTGACTTCAATACGCCCAGTAGTTCAAAAGTGGTTTAGTTTGTTTTGAATATATAGGCCTTAACGCGACCTAGGGGGTTTAAACAAAGGACAGGCTGACGGCCGCGTCACTGGACATCGTATGGTTTGGGCGTGGCTTCGATACGACCAGTGGTTGAAATTAGTTTAGTTTTTTTGAATATCGCAGCATTCGCGCGACCTAGGAGGTTTAAATAAAGGACAGGTTGACGGTCGCGTCACAGGAAGGTGTATGGTGTGGGCGGGACTTTGATACGCCCACTGGCACAAAAGTGGTTTAGTCTTTTTTGAAATATTTTTTCCTCCGCGCGACCTAGGAGGTTCAAGCAAAGGACAGGCTGACGGCCGCGTCACAGGTGTGAGTCATTGGCTGTGGGCGTGACTTCAATACGCCCAGTATTTTAAAAGTGGTGTAGTATGTTTTGAATATCTCGGCCTCCACGCGACCTAGGGGGTTTAAACAAAGGACAGGCTGACGACCGCGTCACTGGACATCGTATGGTTTTGGCGTGGCTTCGATACGCCCAGTGGTTAAAATGTGGTATTTTTTTGTTTTATATCTCGACCCCCGCGCGATCGAGGAAGTTCAAAAAAGGACAGGCTGACGACTGCGTCACAGGTGTGGGTCGTTGGGTGTGGGCGTGAATTGAATACGCCTAGTAGTTCAAAAGTGGTTTAGTTTGTTTGAATATCTAGGCCTCCACGCGACGAAGGACGTTCAAACAAAGGACGGGCTGACGGCCGCGTCACTAGACATCGTATGGTGTTGGCGTGGCTTCGATACGACCAGTGGTTCAAATTGGTTTAGTTTTTGTGAATATCGCAGCATCCACACGACCTTAGAGGTTCAAACAAAGGGCAGACTGACGGCCGCGTCACAGGTATGGGTCGTTGTGTGTGGACATGACATTAATACGCCAAGTGGTTTAAAAGTGGTTTAGTTTGTTTTGAATATCTCGGCCTCCACGCGACCTAGAGGGTTTAAACAAAGGACAGGCAGACAGCCGCGTCACTGGACATCCTACAGTGTGGGCTTGACTTCGATACGACCAGTGGTTGAAATTGGTTTAGTTTTTTTGAATATCGCAGCATTCGCGCGACCTAGGAGGTTCAAACAAAGGACAGGCTGAAGGTCGCGTCACAGGAAGGCGTATGATGTGAGCGTGACTTCGATACGCCTAGTGATACAAAAGTGGTTTAGTTTTTTTTAAATATTTTTTCCTCCGCGCGACCTAGGAGGTTTAAACAAAGGACAGGTTGACGGCCGCATCACAGGTGTGGGTCGTTGGGTGTTGGCTTGACTTCGATACGACCAGTGGTTAAAATGTGGTTTAGTTTGTTTTGAATATCTCGGCCACCATGCGACCTAGGGGGTTCAAGCAAAAGACAGGCTGACCGCCGCTTCACTGGGCTCCGTATGGTGTGGGCGTGACTTCAATACGCCCAGTAGTTTAAAAGTGGTTTGGTTTGTTTTGAATATCTCAGCCTCCACGCGACCTAGGAGGTTCAAACAAAGGACAGACTGACGGCCGCGTCACAGATGTGGGTCGTTGTGTGTGGACATGACATTAATACGCCAAGTGGTTTAAATGTGGTTTAGTTTGTTTTGAGTATCTCGGCCTCCAGGCGACCTAGAGGGTTTAAACAAAGGACAGGCAGACAGCCGCGTCACTGGACATCGTATGGTGTGGGCTTGACTTCGATACGACCAGTGGTTGAAATTGGTTTAGTTTTTTTGAATATCGCAGCATTTACGCGACCTAGGAGGTTTAAACAAAGGACAGGTTGACGGTCGCGTCACAGGAAGGTGTATGGTGTGGGCGGGACTTTGATACGCCCACTGGCACAAAAGTGGTTTAGTTTTTTTTAAATATGTCTTCCTCCACGCGACCTAGGAGGTTCAAGCAAAAGACAGGCTGACCGCCGCGTCACTGGGCTCCGTATGGTGTGGGCATGACTTCAATACGCCAAGTGGTTTAAAAGTGGTTTAGTTTGTTTTGAGTATCTCGGCCTCCAGGCGACCTAGAGGGTTTAAACAAAGGACAGGCAGACAGCCGCGTCACTAGACATCGTATGGTGTGGGCGTGGCTTCGATACGGCAAGTGGTTCAAATTGATTGAGTTTTTTGAATATCGCAGCACCCGCGCGACCTAGGAGGTTTAAACAAAGGACAGGTTGACGGCCGAATCACAGGTGTGGTCGTTGGGTGTGGGCTTCACTTCAATACGCTCAGTGGTTTGAAAGTGGTTTAGTTTGTTTTAAATATTTCGAATTCCACGCAACCTAGGAGGTTCAAACAAAGGACTGGCTGACGGCCGCGTCACTAAACATCGTATGGTGTGGTTGTGGCTTCGATACGACAAGTGGTTCAAATTGGTTGAGTTTTTGTGAATATCGCAGCACCCGCGCGACCTAGGAGGTTTAAACAAAGGACAGGTTGACGGCCGAATCACAGGTATGAGTCGTTGAGTGTGGACATGACATTAATACGCCAAGTGGTTTAAAAGTGGTTTAGTTTGTTTTGAATATCTCGGCCTCCACGCGACCTAGAGGGTTTAAACAAAGGACAGGCAGACAGCCGCGTCACTGGACATCGTATGGTGTGGGCTTGACTTCGATACGACCAGTGGTTGAAATTAGTTTAGTTTTTTTGAATATCGCAGCAGACGCACGATCTTGAAGGTTTGAACAAAGGACAGGTTGATGATCGCGTCACAGGAGTGGGTTGTTGGGTGTGGGCTTGTCTTCGATACGACCAGTGGTTAAATTGGTTTAGTTTTTTTGAATATCGCAGCACTCGCGCGACTCAGGAGGTTTGAACGAACGACAGGCTGACAGCTGCGTCACAGGTGTGGGTCGTTGGGTGTGGACTTGACTTCGATACGACCAGTGGTTCCAATTGGTTTAGTTTTTTTTAATATCGCAGCACTCGCGCGACCTAGGAGGTTTCAACAAAGTACAGGTTGACGGCCGCATCACTGGACAACGTATGGTGTGGGGGGTGGCTTCTATACGACCAGTGGTTCAAATTGGTTGAGTTTTTTTGAATATCGCAGTACCCGCGCGACCTATCAGGTTCAAACAAAGGACAAGCTGATGGCCGCGTCACAGGTGTGGGTCGTTGGGTGTGGGCTTGACTTCGATACGACCAGTGGTTGAAATTGGTTTAGTTTTTTTGAATATCGCAGCATTCGCGCGACCTAGGAGGTTTAAACAAAGGACAGGTTGACGGTCGCGTCACAGGAAGGTGTATGGTGTAAGCGTGACTTTGTTACGCCCACTGGCACAAAAGTGGTTTAGTCTTTTTTTAAATATTTCTTCCTCCGCGCGACCTAGGAGGTTCAAGCAAAGAACAGGCTGACGGCCGCGTCACAGGTGTGAGTCGTTGGCTGTGGGCGTGACTTCAATACGCCCAGTAGTTCAAAAGTGGTTTAGTTTGTTTTGAATATATAGGCCTTAACGCGACCTAGGGGGTTTAAACAAAGGACAGGCTGACGGCCGCGTCACTGGACATCGTCTGGTTTGGGCGTGGCTTCGATACGCCCAGTGGTTCAAAGGTGGTATAGTTTTTTTCAATATTTCGACCCCCGCGCGATCGACGAAGTGCAAAAAAAGGACAGGCCGATGGCCGCGGCACAGGACGTCGTTGGGTGTGGGCGTGACTTCGATACGACCAGTGGTTGAAATTGGTTGAGTTTTTTTGAATATCGCAGCATTCGCGCGACCTAGGAGGTTTAAACAAAGGACAGGTTGACGGTCGCGTCACAGGAAGTTGTATGGTGTAAGCGTGACTTTGTTACGCCCACTGGCACAAAAGTGGTTTAGTCTTTTTTTAAATATTTCTTCCTCCGCGCGACCTAGGAGGTTCAAGCAAAGAACAGGCTGACGGCCGCGTCACAGGTGTTAGTCGTTGGCTGTGGGCTTGACTTCAATACGCCCAGTAGTTCAAAAGTGGTTTAGTTTGTTTTGAATATCTCGGCCTCCACGCGACCTAGAGGGTTTAAACAAACGACAGGCAGACAGCCGCGTCACTGGACATCGTATGGTGTGGGCTTGACTTCGATACGACCAGTGGTTGAAATTGGTTTAGTTTTTTTGAATATCGCAGCATTCGCGCGACCTAGGAGGTTTAAACAAAGGACAGGTTGACGGTCGCGTCACAGGAAGGTGTATGGTGTGGGCGGGACTTTGATACGCCCACTGGCACCAAAGTGGTTTAGTCTTTTTTGAAATATTTTTTCCTCCGCGCGACCTAGGAGGTTCAAGCAAAGGACAGGCTGACGGCCGCGTCACAGGTGTGAGTCGTTGGCTGTGGGCGTGACTTCAATACGCCCAGTAGTTCAAAAGTGGTTTAGTTTGTTTTGAATATATAGGCCTTAACGCGACCTAGGGGGTTTAAACAAAGGACAGGCTGACGGCCGCGTCACTGGACATCGTATGGTTTGGGCGTGGCTTCGATACGACCAGTGGTTGAAATTAGTTTAGTTTTTTTGAATATCGCAGCATTCGCGCGACCTAGGAGGTTTAAATAAAGGACAGGTTGACGGTCGCGTCACAGGAAGGTGTATGGTGTGGGCGGGACTTTGATACGCCCACTGGCACAAAAGTGGTTTAGTCTTTTTTGAAATATTTTTTCCTCCGCGCGACCTAGGAGGTTCAAGCAAAGGACAGGCTGACGGCCGCGTCACAGGTGTGAGTCATTGGCTGTGGGCGTGACTTCAATACGCCCAGTATTTTAAAAGTGGTGTAGTATGTTTTGAATATCTCGGCCTCCACGCGACCTAGGGGGTTTAAACAAAGGACAGGCTGACGACCGCGTCACTGGACATCGTATGGTTTTGGCGTGGCTTCGATACGCCCAGTGGTTAAAATGTGGTATTTTTTTGTTTTATATCTCGACCCCCGCGCGATCGAGGAAGTTCAAAAAAGGACAGGCTGACGACTGCGTCACAGGTGTGGGTCGTTGGGTGTGGGCGTGAATTGAATACGCCTAGTAGTTCAAAAGTGGTTCAGTTTGTTTGAATATTTAGGCCTCCACGCGACGAAGGACGTTCAAACAAAGGACGGGCTGACGGCCGCGTCACTAGACATCGTATGGTGTTGGCGTGGCTTCGATACGACCAGTGGTTCAAAGGTGGTATAGTTTCTTTCAATATTTCGACCCCCGCGCGATCGACGAAGTGCAAAAAAAGGACAGGCCGATGGCCGCGGCACAGGACGTCGTTGGGTGTGGGCGTGACTTCGATACGACCAGTGGTTGAAATTGGTTGAGTTTTTTTGAATATCGCAGCATTCGCGCGACCTAGGAGGTTTAAACAAAGGACAGGTTGACGGTCGCGTCACAGGAAGGTGTATGGTGTAAGCGTGACTTTGTTACGCCCACTGGCACAAAAGTGGTTTAGTCTTTTTTTAAATATTTCTTCCTCCGCGCGACCTAGGAAGTTCAAGCAAAGAACAGGCTGACGGCCGCGTCACAGGTGTGAGTCGTTGGCTGTGGGCGTGACTTCAATACGCCCAGTAGTTCAAAAGTGGTTTAGTTTCTTTTGAATATATAGGCCTTAACGAGACCTAGGGGGTTTAAACAAAGGACAGGCTGACGGCCGCGTCACTGGACATCGTCTGGTTTGGGCGTGGCTTCGATACGCCCAGTGGTTCAAAGGTGGTATAGTTTTTTTCAATATCTCGACCCCCGCGCGATCGACGAAGTGCAAAAAAAGGACAGGCCGATGGCCGCGGCACAGGACGTCGTTGGGTGTGGGCGTGACTTCGATACGACCAGTGGTAGAAATTGGTTTAGTTTTTTTGAATATCGCAGCATTCGCGCGACCAAAGAGGTTTAAACAAAGGACAGGTTGACGGTCGCGTCACAGGAAGGTGTATGGTGTGAGCGTGACTTTGTTACGCCCACTGGCACAAAAGTGGTTTAGTCTTTTTTTAAATATTTTTTCCTCCGCGCGACCTAGGAGGTTCAAGCAAAGAACAGGCTGACGGCCGCGTCACAGGTGTGAGTCGTTGGCTGTGGGCGTGACTTCAATACGCCCAGTAGTTCAAAAGTGGTTTAGTTTGTTTTGAATATATAGGCCTTAACGCGACCTAGGGGGTTTAAACAAAGGACAGGCTGACGGCCGCGTCACTGGACATCGTCTGGTTTGGGCGTGGCTTCGATACGCCCAGTGGTTCAAAGGTGGTATAGTTTTTTTCAATATCTCGACCCCCGCGCGTTCGACGAAGTTCAAAAAAAGGACAGGCCGATGGCCGCGTCACAGGAAGTCGTATGCTGTGGGCGTGGCTTCGATACGCCTAGTGATACAAAAGTGGTTTAGTTTTTTTTAAATATCTCGACCCCCGCGAATTAGGACGTTCACACAAAGGACAGGCTTATGGCCGCGTCACAGGGCGGCGTCTGGTCGCGTCACAGGAAGTCGAATGGTGTTGACGTGACTTCAATACCCCAGCGTTTCAAAAAGAGTTTAGTTTTTTTTAATTATTTCTTCCTCCACGCGACCTAGGAGGTTCAAGCAAAAGACAGGCTGACCGCCGCTTCACTGGGCTCCGTATGGTGTGGGCGTGACTTCAATACGCCCAGTAGTTTAAAAGTGGTTTGGTTTGTTTTGAATATCTCAGCCTCCACGCGACCTAGGAGGTTCAAACAAAGGACAGACTGACGGCCGCGTCACAGATGTGGGTCGTTGTGTGTGGACATGACATTAATACGCCAAGTGGTTTAAATGTGGTTTAGTTTGTTTTGAGTATCTCGGCCTCCAGGCGACCTAGAGGGTTTAAACAAAGGACAGGCAGACAGCCGCGTCACTGGACATCGTATGGTGTGGGCTTGACTTCGATACGACCAGTGGTTGAAATTGGTTTAGTTTTTTTGAATATCGCAGCATTTACGCGACCTAGGAGGTTTAAACAAAGGACAGGTTGACGGTCGCGTCACAGGAAGGTGTATGGTGCGGGCGGGACTTTGATACGCCCACTGGCACAAAAGTGGTTTAGTTTTTTTTAAATATGTCTTCCTCCACGCGACCTAGGAGGTTCAAGCAAAAGACAGGCTGACCGCCGCGTCACTGGGCTCCGTATGGTGTGGGCATGACTTCAATACGCCAAGTGGTTTAAAAGTGGTTTAGTTTGTTTTGAGTATCTCGGCCTCCAGGCGACCTAGAGGGTTTAAACAAAGGACAGGCAGACAGCCGCGTCACTAGACATCGTATGGTGTGGGGGGTGGCTTCTATACGACCAGTGGTTCAAATTGGTTGAGTTTTTTTGAATATCGCAGTACCCGCGCGACCTATCAGGTTCAAACAAAGGACAAGCTGATGGCCGCGTCACTGGACATCGTATGGTGTGGGCTTGACTTCGATACGACCAGTGGTTGAAATTGGTTTAGTTTTTTTGAATATCTCGGCCTCCACGTGACCTAGGAGGTTTAAACAAAGGACTTGCTGACGGCCGCGTCACTAGACATCGTATGGTGTGGGCGTGGCTTCGATACGGCAAGTGGTTCAAATTGGTTGAGTTTTTTGAATATCGCAGCACCCGCGTGACCTAGGAGGTTTGAACAAAGGACAGGTTGACGGCCGAATCACAGGTGTGGGTCGTTGGGTGTGGGCTTCACTTCAATACGCTCAGTGGTTTGAAAGTGGTTTAGTTTGTTTTGAATATTTTGGATTCCACGCAACCTAGGAGGTTCAAACAAAGGACAGGCCTATGGCCGCGTCACAGGATGGTGTATGGTTTGGGCTTGACTTCGATACGACCAGTGGTTAAAATGTGGTTAAGTTTTTTTTTAATTTCACAGCACACGCGCGACCTACGAGGTTTAAACAAAGTACAGGCTGACGGCCGCGTCACAGGTGTGCGTCGTTGGGTGTTGCCGTGATTTCGATACGACCAGTGAATCAAATTGGTTTAGTTTTTGTGAATATCGCAGCAGCCACGCGACCTAGAAGGTTCAAACAAAGTACAGGCTGCCGGCCGCGTCACAGGAAGGCGTATGATGTGAGCGTGACTTCGATACGCCCAGTGGTACAAAAGTGGTTTAGTCTTTTTTAAAATATCTCTTCCTCCGCGCGACCTAGGAGGTTCACACAAAGGACAGGCTTATGGCCGCATCACAGGTGTGGGTCGTTGGTTGTGGGCTTGACTTCGATACGACCAGTGGTTAAAATGTGGTATTGTTTTGTTTTATATCTCGACCCCCGCGCGATCGAGGAAGTTCAAAAAAGGACAGGCTGTCGGCCGCATCACAGGTGTGGGTCGTTGGGTGTGGGCTTGACTTCGATACGACCAGTGGTTGAAATTGGTTTAGTTTTTTTAATATCGCAGCACTCGCGCGACCTAGGAGGTTTAAACAAAGGACAGGCTGAAGGTCGCGTCACAGGTGTGGGTCGTTGGGTGTGGGCTTGACTTCGATACGACCAGTGGTTAAAATGTGGTTTAGTTTGTTTTGAATATCTCGGCCACCATGCGACCTAGGGGGTTCACACAAAGGACAGGCTTATGGCCGCGTCACAGGAAGGCGTATGATGTGAGCGTGACTGCGATACGCCCAGTGGTACAAAAGTGGTTTAGTCTTTTTTAAAATATCTCTTCCTCCGCGCGACCTAGGAGGTTCAAACAAAGGACAGACTGACGGCCGCGTCACAGATGTGGGTCGTTGTGTGTGGACATGACATTAATACGCCAAGTGGTTTAAAAGTGGTTTAGTTTGTTTTGAATATCTCGGCCTTCACGAGACCTAGAGGGTTTAAACAAAGGACAGGCAGACAGCCGCGTCACTGGATATCGTATGATGTAAGCGTGACTTCAATACGCCCAGTGATTTAAAAGTGGTTTAGTTTGTTTTGAATATCTCGGCCACCATGCGACCTAGGGGGTTTAAACAAAGGACAGGTTGACGGCCGCGTCACTTGACATCGTATGGCGTGGGCTTGACTTCGATATGACCAGTGGTTGAAATTGGTTTAGTTCTTTTTAATATCGCAGCACCCGCGTGACCTAGTAGGTTTAAACAAAGTACAGGTTGACGGCCGCATCACTGGACAACGTATGGTGTTGGCGTGGCTTCGACACGATCAGTGGTAGGAATTGGTTTAGTTTTCTTGAATATCGCAGCACCCGCGCGACCTAGGAGGTTTAAACAAAGGACAGGCTGACGGCCGCGTCACTGGACATCGTATGGTTTGGCCGTGGCTTCGATACGCCCAGTGGTTCAATTTGGTTGAGTTTTTTTTAATATCGCAGCACACGCGCGACCTAGGAGGTTCAAACAAAGGACAGGCTGACGGCCGCGTCACTAGACACCGTATGGTGTGGGCGTGACTTCAATACGCCCAGTAGTTCAAAAGTGGTTTAGTTTGTTTTGAATATCTCGGCCTCCAGGCGACCTAGGGGGTTTAAACCAAGGACAGGCTGACGGCCGCGTCACTGGACATCGTATGGTTTGGCCGTGGCTTCGATACGCCCAGTGGTTCAAAGGTGGTATAGTTTTTTCCAATATCTCGACCCCCGCGCGATCGACGAAATGCAAAAAAAGGACAGGCCGATGGCCGCGTCACAGGACGTCGTTGGGTGTGGGCGTGACTTCGATTCGACCAGTGGTTGAAATTGGTTTAGTTTTGTGAATATCGCATCACCCGCGCTGCCTAGGAGGATCGAACAAAGGACAGAATTATGGCCGCGTCACAGGAAGTCGTATGGTGTGAGCGTGGCTTCGATACGCCTAGTGATACAAAAGTGGTTTAGATTTTTTTAAATATCTTTTCCGCGCGAATTAGGAGGTTCACACAAAGAACAGGCTTATGGCCGCGTCACAGGGCGGCGTCTGGTCGCGTCACATTAAGTCGTATGGAATGGGCTTGACTTCAATACGCCCAGTTGTTAAAAATGACTTTAGTTTTTTTCTAATATGTCTTCCTCCACGCGACCTATGAGGTTCAGGCAAAGGACAGGCTGACGGCCGCGTCATTGAACGGCGTATGGTGTGGGCGTGCTTTCAATACGACCAGTGGTACAAAAGTGGTTTAGTTTTTTTTAAATATCTTTTCCGCGCGTTTTAGGAGGTTTACACAAAGGACAGGCTTATGGCCGCGTCACTAGACATAGTATGGTGTGGACGTGGCTTCGATACGACCAGTGATTGAAAACTGTTTGGTTTTTTTGAATATCGCAGCATCAGCGCGACCTAGGGGGTTTGAACAAAGAACAGGCTGACCGCCGCGTCACTGGACTTCGTATGGTGTGAGCTTGACTTCGATACGACCTGTGGTTGAAGTTGGTTTAGTTTTTTTTGAATATCGCAGCACCCGCGCGACCCAGGAGGTTTAAACAAAGGACAGGTTGACGGCAGCATCACTGGACAATGTATGGTGTGGGCGTTGCTTCGATACGACCAGTGGTTAAACTGTGGTTTATTTTTTTTGAATATCGCAGCATTTGGGTGACCTAGGAGGTTCACACAAAGGACAGGCTTATGGCCGCGTCAAAGGTGTGGGTCGTTGGGTGTGGGCTTGACTTCGATATGACCAGTGGTTGAAATTGGTTTAGTTTTTGTGAATATCGCAGCACCCGCGCGACCCAGGAGGTTTAAACAAAGGACAGGTTGACGGCCGCATCACTAGAGAACGTATGGCGTTGGCGTGGCTTCGATACGACCAGTGGTTCAAATTGGTTTAGTTTTTTTGAATATCGCAGCACCCCCGCGACCTATGAGGTTCAAACAAAGGCCAGGCTGACGGGCGCGTCACAGGTGTGGGTCGTTGAGTGTGGGCGTGACTCCAATACGCCTAGTAGTTCAAAAGTGGTTTAGTTTGTTTTGAAATATCTTTTCCTCCGCGCGACCTAGGAGGTTCAAGCAAAGGACAGGCTGACGGTCGCGTCACTAGACTTCGTATGGTGTGGGCGTGGCTTTGATACGACAAGTGGTTCAAATTGGTTGAGTTTAAACAAAGTACAGGCTGACGGCCGCGTCACAGGTGTGCGTCGTTTGGTGTGGGCTTGACTTCGAGACGACCAGTGGTTGAAATTGGTTTAGTGTTTTTGAATATCGCAGCACCCGCGAGTTAAATAAAAATAATATGATTTTTATAAAAAAATATAATATTTTTATTTTATATAAAATTTTATTTAAATAAAATTTACATTTAAAAAGGTTACAAAATAAATCTTAAAATTTATTTTTGGAGTTAAATATGTTATATATTTTCAAAAACTAAAATTCAACTGACTTCTTCTTAAAATTTAATGTATAAAGAAACCTCTGTTTTTCATAATTTTCTTTATTATTATTATTTATTAGATTATTAGTCATTT